>OMNW01014712.1:22413-44548 GCA_900303245.1 Selene dorsalis
TTTTTGTTTTTTTTTTTTTTTTTTTTTGGCTAATCCATTTGTTTGCAGCACAAAAAATTCAATGAGATGTTTACACTGGAGGCGGCAGAACAGTGTAAATCTCCCAACAATAATTAGACACATGCTCTGTGAATTCAAACATTTAAGGAATTGACAAACTTCATTTGAAGAGTGTCTATTAAAGCTGAAAGAAGGTTTAATGGGCCCTGAAATCTGTGCTTCACACGATGCTCTTGTTCAATTGTGTTGCAAACACAGATTTACCAGTGAAGTGGTGTGCATAATTGTCATCTTTTCAAAGTAAACATGTCCAATCGATTTTTGATCATCCGCAGTGATGATGCAGTGCAGGGGAATGCAGAGACGGACACTGGACTTATTCATTTTATTAATTGTTCTGAAAGGTTATTTGATGAGAATATGTGATCATACGCTAATAGTAAAACAGTATATACAAAGGTTCTGTGACTTCTTCCATAGGTGTTTCCCTTTGCATTGTTTAATCCCCTGCTGCAGGGTTGTGAATTGTGTAGCTCATCTAGTCACACTTAGACTAATGTGCAAATGTGACAATGTGACCTTCCATATTAAGTTAATTAGATATTCACTTGCATTCTGACTGCTCCTCCAGTACATATCCAATGGCCAACAGCAGTATTTAAACTGTCATTTTGTGAGTCTGCATTAATTTTTGATTAACCTGCCAATGCCGTCAGCAGCTGCCCGCTACTTCAAGAGCCATCAGCAGACATGCCAGTTTAGCAATAAGCTCAACTTTATCTCAGCTGAGTTAATTATAACTTTTCCCTCAGAATGCTTAGAGCCTGACGACATGGCGCTGAGAGAAGCCTCCCACCACCGCTGCCACTCTGCCACACCCAATGAATACTTTGATGTGTTATCCGTCCTGCGTCTCATGACCTTCTGTGTACCTCCTGTTGAAGAACATCAGGGCGAATGTTTTATTTTGAGGCTCCTGACAGAACGCGCGGCGTGTTGCTGAAAAGAAAATGGCAGCTTTCAAGGTTCTGCACTTCTTTTCCTCGAATGCTCGTGCTCATTAATGTTTTATGCTTTGCAGTATAGAAGGTAACCTACATCTGCAGTGTGGCACATGCAGTTGTTGGAATGAAATACACACTGTTCAATGATGCATATAATGCAATTTACACATTATTATGAAGGAACAAAGCATTCATTGGGTAACTAAAAGCTGTCTGACTGACCATTCTAACCTTCAGAGTAAATACCAAAGAAGCTGTTGGAAATGTCATGAACTTTCAAAGACTCTGAGGTAAAATACACCTCAGCTGCTCATTAGTCCAACAGTAAACAATAAAATCTATTGACAAAGAATCCATTTATTTTTATTTTCATTGGATTAAAAGCAGCATTCAGATTTGCATTTTGCAGCCACCTCTTGTGGACTCCAGTGCTGTAGAGGTCTTTGATAACGCCTGCCTTGAAAAGCAATTGAAATTCTACTGAAGCGCCAACCCTGACGCTTCACACACTTTACAAGCTCATGTCTGTAATCTCTGTATTGTGGAGATGACATCTAAAAGAAAAACAGCTGCGAATGTGCTGTGTCCCAGAAAGCACAGACGATCAAATATATCAATAACAAAAAAGAAAATCTCAAGAGTTCTAAGGGATAAAAAAAAATCTTTTAATATTTATCACCTTGGTTTATGCGCTGTACCAAGTTTGTTGCTGTTTGTTTTCTGATGTCAATTGAAATTTCCAGATGTAATGAGGGCAGATCTCAAGCTTTCTCTAACTGGAATATGCAGTTTCACCAGTAAGACTTTTTTTCCCCCCATTTGGAGGACAGTGTTAAAGTATTTACATCAAGACATCTCCTTGTCCCCGCTAATGAGCCAAAGCCATGTAGGATAATGAGGATGTTCCTTTTCTCCAGTGGACAATGAGAGGAGCAGACTTCTCCTTAGATGATTTGAAACTTGGCAGCCAGAAACCCCTCCAGAGGAAATCTCATTAAATACTAAAATGGTATGCGAGCTAACCTCTACCTGCATCAATGCACCTTTTGAATATGTCATTCGGGTTTTTCCGGGAACATGTTCTATCACTGGAACATGTTCCATCACCGGGTATCGTACTTCAAGCTGCTCCTGTAAATTAAAAGATGTACAAAAATGAAAATTGATTTATTTCGTCTGTAGGTCCATGTTGGTATTTTCTCATGCTGATGTCTCAGCAACGCTGCTTCATGCCTGATGTAATATACCTGACAAGCTCTGTGCCATACTAATGAAAAGTTTCCCATTAAAGGAGCCATGCATTGTTCTGGAAAAAAAAAAAAAAGAAAAGATCACGGCCACACACATACAGCTTCTGTATGTGCGTGCACACACAACACTAACCAATGTGAAAACCTTTCCCCTCACCTCATTTCCTCTGGTCTGTTGAACATGTGCTGCTTGCCTTTCCTTCAGAAAGGTCAAGTGCAGAACAGGTCTCCAGGCACACAGTCAACTAATTAAGCAGTGGTGCTGGAAGATGCATACCAGCTCCTGGGATACTGCAGCAGTTGGTAGCCACCCTCAGGGGTAACAGACATATTGTTTTACATGCAAGCCAGGTAAGGATTTGCATTACATTGTTCTAGTGCAAATAGGCAATAAAAGAACTCCACATTGTGCTTAGAGAGAAGGTATGGTAAAAAGTAAAATAAAATAAAGGTACCCTTAGATCGAACCAAATTGTTAATATATCAGAACATTTCCTCTACAAGTGCAAATAGATAAAGATCTCAAGTTGATAAGGATGCTTTCCGAATTCTGTCTTGTGTATTTGCATGTGTTTTCTTAAGATGCGATGCGTTGAGCCAGTGCAAGTATCTCATTAAAGCAAATGTTCCATGATAGGAACTTAAACACCACTCACTGCTGAACAGGCTGAAAGGTCAAGGTCTACCTGCCACCATGGCAGGTAGTCTCAGCAGACTTTGTGGCTTCTCAGAGGTGAATTTTTAGATACATGGCTCTCAATTTCACATGCAAATCAAGCTAAATGACCCAAAAGCAAAACAAAACAATAAAATTACCCTTTGATAAATTAAACAGCAACACATGACCTCGCCAAGTGATTATATGGACAGATCAATTAACACCTAATGAGTTTTAGCCCGTGCCATACCACAACAAAGCGAGATCTCCAAAAGAGCATTAACATTAACAGAGCCAACAGTCTGAGATGACTTCAAGATTACACATTATTAGATGGCTTTTCTCAGGGTAAATAACCCAAACCCAAATCCCTGGACTACACAACAAAAAATATACTTTTGCATAGAAATGAAAAACCCCTCCTTGTGGTTTCTTCCAATGATGTCATCATGACATCACCAAGGCCACAGAAACCAGGAAGTGCTGGACAGCCCCCTCTCAAACAGCAGCCCTGCAAGGTGGATCAGAACAAAGGAAGACAAAATGGCAGGTAGGAACAATGAAACAACCTGTAACATAATGAAACAAGTTGAATACTGTGGCTGATGTGAACTGTAACATGTTGTTAATACAAACAAAACCAGGATAGTGAGTGATGCAGTGTTACTAAACATTAGCATTAGCATCTGTTTAGCTACTAGTCTAGAATAAATACTAAAAATACTTTGTTTTAGCTGTTTCTAAAGTGGGACTCTGTTGTTTTCGCATATTTTCGTATACTTTAAGTTAGCATGCTAACCTCGAAGCCTCCACTCACTTAGACTGTCCTGCCACTGTCTGATAGTGACTCATCATGGCATCCAGGCTGAAGAGGGTGGGGCCACTCAGAGTACGTAGGCTAACTTGCCTTGTAATTACAACAATGGCTGAGGCGATTGGTGAGACCAGTAATTAAACAGATGCTAATGCTAACACTGGCTGTCCTGTAAAGGTGACTGATTCTGAGCTACACTGAAAATAAATAGCTCATTTATCATTTATCAGACCTTGTTGTTGATCAATAAGTCGGTAAATCTGCAAATTAACAAAATAATTGCTGTGAACAAAATACCAGCTTCTCTTCTGCAGCTGCTGTATCGAGTCACCTGCTAAATAATTATGTTCAAGCGCTGTTTTGTTGGAGAAAAGCTAAAATTAAACTGAAAGAGGGATGATAACATACAAAATGCTTAGTGTTGGCTGAGGACTGTACTCTGCCCACTGCCTTGGGATCACAGAGGAAGTCATTTCAGTGTACAGGATGGCACCCAGGGGACCCCCTCCCAGAGGAGAAGAGGGGGTACGTGCTGATAACAGAGACCCTCTCCAAGACGCCTGATAAATGGAGTCAGTCTGAGTCTGTAACTTAGATAATTAAGTCCTTATTCAACTGAGGGAATGTGCCCGGCAGCGTGTTCAGAGGAGCAGAACACAATAAGGAGCTCTGCCAAATGACCACCACTTACACAAACTTTCACACAAACCCTGGAGCCTGCCGGCCTCCGCTATAAACAGCTCACCATTACAGATCCCGAAGCTTTTAAAATCCCAGCAGGTGGTGAAAATGAATTGTACTTCACTCTAAACAACACTGAGAGTTCACTTAGCTACTAATGGGTGAAAAAGGAAAAGTAAGCAAGTAATCTGAGTGCAATTACTGCTTTCACTGAGCTGCCAGCCACTGTCAGCTCCACATACAGGTCTTGTTTATTTCATACATTTTAATGACACAGGAGATGCATATCTCTAAAATGACACAACTAATGCCAGTTATTCTGACTTTCCACAAGACGCTGTCTTCACTTATATACTAATGGACTATGAAATATGAAGCAGTATCTTGTTGTATAATGCTGACCACCTCAGGTACGTGTGCAACTGTGGATATGATAGAATAGCTAAAGGTTTGCAAGTGTTTAAGCCCTCATAGTCTTTATGTTACATCTATGTATCACAAGAATGATGCCTCTGTTTGCATCTGTGATCGATAATGTACATTCGTGTTGCTTATTCAGATGTAATTACAGTTTGAATGTAAGGTTGAGATTTATGATGGCATCTCTAATGAAACTGAACCATAAAGCTGTCCTGATTGTTTTCAGGGCGTGAATGAAAATGCCATCAGTGGCGTAAACATATATGTGAGACGTGCACTGCTGATGTAATATAATGCCTCATTGATCCTTAAAGAGTCGGTATTGTGAAAAAAAAAATCACCATTAAGTGTACATCTTTGTAATTAAGGAAGTAATGCCCTGACCGTGGAGAAGGAGACAATAATCAGAGCAAATGCAACACCACTGAGATTGCTTCTGTCTGCATGGGATAGATTCTCAGAGCAAAATTATCATAGATTGTAGAGACGCTCGTTCGCAATCGCACTTGGCCTGGTTTAGTGTAATGTGACTTATCAAAGCCATTCCATAGTGTCATTACTTTCATGCTTTCAGAGAAAATGGGCTCATTCAGTCAGTATCAGTCCAACTCCATCTCTTATCTTACCGTCTTTGCTTTCAGCAGCCCTCAACCCCCAAATATTTGAAGATATTTGCCACTCACTCCAGTCGATTTCTCTGCTCTTACTCATATTTTTTTACCACCTGGGTGTGTATGTCTGTAGATAAGTGTAGCACCTGTGAGGGTTAACAGCTCAATAGCATCAAAAACGAGGTTTGAAGGAGCAGTGGATTTATCAAAGCGTGGGCAATAATACACTATACAGACCAGAAAGTAAGTTAAATGTCAGCCAAAGAACAGTTAGTGGTCAACAAAATATAAATTTCAAAAGTCATATCAACCATAAAAATAGATATAATTTCTTTGGGTAAATAAATGTCATTTCATTAAACTGACTTCAGTTAAGGGGCCTTGGAGATTTACACTGTTTACACTTGAATTTTTTCACATTTTGAGAAGAACTTTTTTTTCTCTCAATCTGTTAAAAAGCTTCTTTTTTTTAATTTACCCTAACCTGACAACAAATAATGTGGCTTTTTGCAGAAAATAACCCACTTACAGACCACACTTGATTCTACTACTGTACACATACTGTATTTTTCTCTCTGGTTATACGGAGTTCGAGCAAAATGATTGGATGTTACAATGGCTTAGTTAGGTAAAGGAACAATCCAACTAGTTTAATATCAAGGTTTTTAGCGTTTTTATTTTTAACTAATTGAAATCAACCATCATTTATCATGTTTCTTTTTTGTCAAAAAAAAAGTTGATAACACATTCTTATCTGTCTCTAAGATAAAACACGACAGCCATTAGTCAGTCAGCTTAGCTTTTAGCCAAGCACGAAGTTTGAAAACAGCTAGGGCTAACACCTAGCTTGGCTCTATTTTTTAAAAAACTACAAACACTGTGAGTTTGAAGTATAAACATTTATGTAAGTATTATTAATATATTTGTTATTTTGAACTCCTGGTAGTCACTACTCCAAAACCAAGAAGTAGTCTGGCATAGTCTGTCCATAAAATGGCAAAAACCTGGTTTTGTACAGATTAAACAAGCTGAACATATTGTGAGCTTTAAATAATACTGCAAGCTGAATTTGTATTTTACTTCTGGCTGACCCAGGCTGGCTGTTTCTCCTTATTTCCAGTTATTCTGCTAAGCTAAGCAGAAAAACCACCAGTAGCTTCATATCTAACAAACAGAAGGGAGAGAGGTATCAAACTTATTATCTTTGGAGAAGATGCAGTCCACGAAATGAACTAAAACAACACACTCAAACTGTGGAAGTTTAACCAGAAGAGACAAAATAGTAGATAAAGTTAGTTATATGACAGTGTGAGTTCAGTAATAAATAGCCCCAAATTTAATAAAGAAAAGTTCAGAGGAGAAAATTAATCAATCCTCAGCACAGAAGAGTTTTTAATTTAGATTTGAAAGTGGCTGAAATTGAACTAGGGACTCGTTTAAGATCATCAGGAAGTCTGCTATACTGTAGCCAAGAGAAGGAACTTAAAGTGTGATGC
The DNA here is from genome assembly GCA_900303245.1 of Selene dorsalis. Taxonomy (NCBI): domain Eukaryota; kingdom Metazoa; phylum Chordata; class Actinopteri; order Carangiformes; family Carangidae; genus Selene; species Selene dorsalis. The sequence goes on from OMNW01014712.1 coordinate 29,348, forward strand.
AACACTAAAGGAAATTTTTTCACTGTCAACATGAAACTTCTGGAAAGCTTCTGAAGATGCAGAGCCAGATTAATCCGGTTTCAGCAAAATCAAATGTCTTTTCTCTCAGAGGATTATTAGCACCCCAGAGTTGGAGGTAAGTGATCTGTCATCACAGACACTTGCCTCATTTTGGCATCTTTCAAAATAATGTGCGAGGAGAGATGGAAAGTGAAAAGCCTGTTAATGCACCTTTAAAACAACAGCCTACCAGCCTGTCATCCTCCTGATAAATTAGAGAAAATCACCCATTGAACGTTTACCTCGGATTGTAGCAAGTATTTTTCTGCTGGAAGTACAGTAATTTACATCTGAACGACTTCTCATGCTGCTTCCATATCGGAGAGGGGGATTAAAAAAAAAAGAAAAGAAGAAGAAGCAAGAGATGTAACAAGACTCGTCTACTCTGTCAGCCTGTAAAAATGGGCACAGCTTAATGGCTGGTGGTTGGCAGAGACACTCCAAAGTTATATGAAGGCAACAAAAGAATCAATCTGAAATGCATGACAAGTTGCACAACATGGCTTGAAAATGTAAGAGGATTATTAATGTTTACTGACATAACTGGGACTTACAGTGAGCTCCGCTGGAATTGTCAGCCTTTGTGGCTCACAGCATCAAAGTTGTTTGACGACTGAATTATTAAAACAGGTCTATCAGCTAAATTCAGTCCCAGCTAATTCAGTTAAACACGGCAGCCCCATGCACAGGAACCATGTTACATACAGTATGTGGAGTTGGTGTGATTTGGTGATGACGTGACTCCGAGATCAGAGGTTAGAGCGTGTGATGATTAATTTAAGGTTACGTTCAGTTACAGTGAGTTTTGAACTCCTCAGAGAGTAAACAGTATGTCACACACACGGGCAGGAAACACACTGCAGAGCTGCAGCTTTTGCACTACATTTTCCCAGGCGTCTGTGAAAGTGATTGTTACAATGTCAGTGTCAAATTCCCACTGTCGAACGATGGCCTTTACTATTCAGCGTCAAGAACAAGAATGTGCGATTTCTGTGCACTGCTGATCTTGTTTTTTTTTTTTCTTTCTGTTTCTCAAAGTCATGCAGGTGCTTTGACACAGATCGACATCGTTGCTTGACATTTAAGTGAACGCCTCTTTCTTTTAGACAGGCCGACGCTTCCACGCTTCTTCGAGGTGCTGAGGCTGAAGGTTTCCAAATGTGTTTTTCTCTCACTCACAATAAATGACTTGTGAGCTGCATCCGCCAGCCAGGGTACGAACAGAGGAACGTTCTGACGACACTTCAGAACGCAAGGACATCACAGGACTTTCCGCACGATTTAGGCCATTGAAGTACAAATCACATAATTATTATTACTGTCAGCTACTTTATGAGTTGAGCTTGAAGGTTCGTGGTTTCGTGAAAGCCTCGTGTATCAGAGCAGTAATGCCCATCTGGAGTTGGAATTCAAATTCAAGAATGAAGCAGCAGTGGTTCAACAGATCTGCAATCCTGTGTGTTACACTGGTAAATATGACAAAGTGGAAGAAAACAGTAAGGAAAGAAATGTTGTGAATTAAATGACACCATCTTGCATTATGTAGGTTGACCAGCCCAGGATCTGTAGGATTTTCATTCATTTTTGATGATGAAGTCTTGTCCAGAGCGTCAAGCCAGGAAAACTCCTGCTTGTCTGTTTTTTGTTGTTTTCTTTTTTGGGATTTTACACAGATTTGAAAAAGCAAGAAGTTCAATAGGCATGCTTTTGTCTGGCCGACCCCCTTAAACTAAGCTTGGTGTATCTACCCTTATATTTAGTGCAGGAGCATGAGAGTGGTATCTATTGTCTATATACAATTAAGAAAATGATAACAGCATGTTGAAGTGTTCATTTAACCTTAGTGTAGGAAAGTCAATTAGCAATGACAGTGAACATGATGAAAGTGTAATTTAATGGTATCAGGGTTTTTTCTTAATTGTTCAATATCACAGCGATGGTTAAAGGGTTGTGATACTTACATGGTTTTAACATTAACATGCTAATTTTTGTCACTTTCAAGATTACATTTTAATTTTAGGCATTTCTCTAACGGTCATATCCACCGCCCTTAAGTGTAAAGCAGAATAAGGTTCAGTGATCACAGTTCACAGTTATTAAGAAAAGCAAAAGTTAAGTTCATTGCCCAGACATAACTACGTGACGAGAAACGGTTAATAAGGGGCGTTGACACAAGAAATTAGATCCAAGCACAGCGTTAAAATAGAGTTAAAAATGTTTTCTCCTTTACCCCAAGCTAAGAACACATTAGTGCAAGTAACGGGAGGATGATGTGGGTGAACAGATATGATTCATGGAGGCCAAGCAAATACAGCATTGCCCGAGCTGCTTGTTAAATGTTCTGAAAATGGATAGTGGCCTTTCAGAAATCCCAGGATGCTGTCATGCATTCTTGCACCAAGGAGAGTTGAGACTCTTTGCCAAAGACTCCCAAGACAAAACGATATGTCAGAACCGTGGCCCCTCATGGTTTATCATGTAAAGGTCACACATATTGCTGCATGCGGGGCCTGGTGAGCATCCGAGGAGAGGGAGACCGCATGAAGCCGACAGGAACTGCGATGTAACACAGAGCCTCAATTTAGTGTAGATTATTACAAAACACACCCAGTCCTCAGACACTTCCACCTCACGCTGTCTTATGTTCATTTTGAGAAAAAACTGCCGCGTGTGTCATTTTCCCATTTGGCGACCTTGAACCGGCCCTTGCGAACTGAGCCGCAGATAACACGGTTTAAACTCAGCATCGTGAGCTGTTACAAACTGAAATGCTGACAGTGTCATTCTGCAGCTCACGTAGAATGTGAAAAGGGCGACATCAGAGGCATCCCACGAGACAAGGAGTGACTTGAAAGGATCGCTTTGAGAAAAAAATACAAAAACTATACTTTACATATAGCTACGTGGAGGGCTACAGTATCCGATCATGCCCACAGTTTGGGTGTGAGGTGTTTGCTGTCACCTCTGTCTACACAACAGAGGAAACAGCAGCTGGTTTGTGACATTCAAAGCGCCCCAAAAAATGTCTGTATGTCTGGAAAGACAAACATGATTACAGAAAGCTACTGAGGGATGTTAACATGCCTGTTAATGATGACACTGACATATTTCCGAACATCACAGCAACACTATGTGACAGCAGAGAGAGCAGTGTAGTAAAATCTAAATCTTAATCAATTAGCAAAAAAATTAGGACAAAACAACAAACATCTGAATGACAGGAACCAGGCAAATGTGCAAATTGCTTGTCTAACTCCATCAGCATCACCCTGTTATATATAGTGCCACTGGGAACAAATGTATCACACATCCACTGTGTACCAGACAGGGCAGGCTGCAGGAACAAACACATGGTGGTGCATGAGGATGGACTCATGATGCATCTGGGACAGACATGGAAAAAACTGGAAACAGAAACCAAATGTTATTTTTATTATCACCCGCAGCATATTATGATCACTGCATACAAGAGTGTGAGATACATCCTCTCCTTAGTTAAAGTACATTAGAGCATGATAATGCACTGCAGGGGTTATGAAATGTCACTGAATCAGCAATGTTTGAAATCAGGAGCCTTCAGCAGAACTGCCTTAAACTTCAAAGGGAATCAGCACGGCACTGTAGTATTTGATCATTGGAGACAATTGATCTTTAGTGTTCAAAGACTATTTATGCTCCAGGCTTCCCTAAGAAGGATTTCAAACAACCTGCCATGAAGTGTGTGATTGTAATATCAATGCCAAGAACGACGCAAATAACTCAGCCCCCCGACTGTACGGTACAGTATCTGCTGGGATTCGTCTGTTTTCCTGCAATTACTGAGCTGTTTCCTTTACAGTAAGCAGCCAGTCCCAGACCGCCCCAAAGATTAGGATCAGCCACATGAATGGCAGGTACAGTTAGTGCTGTAATGCTCTAAAGGTGACAGCTTTATTTGTATGTATAGGCTTACGGGCTTGCGACACGGATATTCATGCATTCAGAATAAAATGGAGCTTTAGTGAGACTCACACTACACTGAGCCCTGCTTTAGGAGCCCGGTGTTTGAGATCGACAAATCCAACATTTGTGCAGCGATATAACAGTGAAAATCAGAGCTGTCAATTGATGGCTCCTTTACCCGCTGCTTTATCTCTATCTTAGCAAGCGCCACATACTGTCAGAGTGTTTCTACTAGTTAAAATGGTTTGTTTACTGGAGAGAGGGAGAGTTTTGAGACGTCTCTGAAAAATCAGAGCGAGGCACCTCCATTCTGCACGAAGCACACAGCCCTTATTTCTCCACAGCTTTCACTAACAGCAGCGTGTGTATTTACCTGAACAACAGAGAGAGAGTTCATCCTGTAAATAACCGTTACACCCGACTGTGTGTGAGAGTACAGTGTGAGCGAAGATTTCAAGGCGAGTATAGTTCTTATCTTAACTCAAAAACACTGTGTCTGTTATGTTAGATTTTTATTTATGTAACATTTTTCAGCATTTTAATCAGCGCATATATTATAACCCTGATAGCATCACATTCACGTGTGTATATTTTCAAGCAGCACACCTCTTCATTCATATTTCATATTTACAGGGGAGAACAGTAGTGCCTACACAGAGGTCACAGAGGTCAGGTCAGCCAGGAGAGACCCTCTTTGTGTTCTCTTTGGCCCTGGGTTTGGATTTAGCTTTGCAGCTCAGGAGAGCCGGTCGGCTCTGTTGTGGCAGAATCTTGTCATGTGCAGAGACAAAGAGTATCTGTCGAACCTGCAGACAGTTTTATCATCACTGTTCAGAGGAAGAAAAAAAAGGAGGTGGGGGGGGGTTGGACAGCCTGGAGGAGTCTGACCAGACAGCCTGTGCACCAAACCCTCACTCCAGTTGGTGTGAATGAAAATATCTCAAGTCGAATGGGTGTCTGAACCAATCCTGCTCCGACACTGGGTTGAATGATATATTAAAACCTGAGACATGACGTTGGATTTTGGACACCTGTACAGAGAAAAGCGTGAACACAAAGAAAGGGTAACACATAGGTCACATACTGTAGGAGTAAATATGTTGAGGATGCAGATCAAGTGAAAATGGCATTAATCTGAATGTAACTGAATATTTATGTCACCCAAATTGGCCTGGAGAAACAATCAGGAGGCTCTGGCAGCTCTCTGACTGTACACCAGTCACACACAAGCTGCTCATTTGCACTCGCTTCACACTTCTGATTGCACAAGTGGTGTGATTTGCAGCAGGCATGATGCATTTATGTGCTAGGATTTCTTTTTCTTTCTTTTTTTTATCTAGTGTATCTTCATCAGAATCCTTGTTGCCCTTCCTACATGAGGATGATGCTGCAGATAGTGAGGAATCCACAGTGATGCTCTCAGGCCACTTTGAAATGCGTGGTGTGGCCCCACTTGGATTGGAGGAGCGCAGAAAGTGGCCATGATACTGACTGATGCCTAGCCTCCATCCTGCATACCAGGTGTGGGGTGTTGAATTTTAGTGAGGAGTGAAATTATTTTTTGCTCTGGCTGAATACCTGTTGATTCTTCTTAGAAAAAGGGAAAAAAACGCACTGATTGGGAAAATGAATGTGGAGTAAAACCATCAGCCACCTACCACAACCCTGTGAAAAGAAACTGTGAGTTACAGGCAGCTTATCATTAATGGGAATTCAAAATCCAAGCTCAATTTCAATACAAAAAAAGTTTAAACTAAAGTCTGGATTTCCACAAGCGAAGAAGAAATCTTCAAGTATTGGAATTAATGATGTATAGTTCCTCATTACAGCCAATATCCCTCCTTTTCTGACAACGTTTATCCTTATTTGAATTTGCCAGTTTTGGAAGCTAATGGTCATCATTGAACTTAATCGACCAGGAAAACGAGCAACACTGAAGCATTTTCCAGCTTCATCATTGCGTCTTATTCAAGTGAGATTTTAAACTGTCCAATTAACCTCCCACTCATTCAGTCTTTTGCAAATTACTGAAGAGCAAATGGGCCTTGACACTGTTTTATCTTAATTAGCAGAGATATTTTTCACTATACACATAAGCTGCATGGAGCCAAGTACTAAACATAGGAAGTTGTGATAAAGCAGTTTATTCAGTAAGAAATTATTAAATTTAAAAAACAAACAAACAAACATTTTTTTAATATTTAAAAAATACGACATGTAGCCTTTTGTTCACAACTTCCAACTGCTTCTAGCGGCATCCATGTTAAATGTTTAAAGGCTTGATTTATTACAAAATAGTTAACCACAGCTGTGATGATATAAATGATGCCATTGTATTCAGTTGTGAGTGTTGTGAGACACTTTAAAATGTCAATTTCTGTTTAACATCTACACTTTAGAGTTGTATAAATATATAAATACTGCTTAGGCTGGTTTGGTTATTGCTACTTAGCCCATGTTAGCACTGACAGCTGTTTAACTACCAGCCTAGGGGAAATTAGGAGGTTAACTGGGGGCGTTAAAATCTCAGTTGAATGAGATGCAGTGATCAAGCTAGAAAATTCAGTGCTGCCTATTTTGTTGGTTAATCAAGATCAGTCAGGACCATTATCCTGCAGAAACTGCAAATTCAAATGAGGACGAACATTGTTAGAAAATTAGGCCTAAGGGTTTTGACGTTTGATGTTTATCATCAATATTTCTTTGTCACATTTCTTCTTCAGTGTCATATTGACTTTAAAGCAGCAGCATTATACAGAACAGACAGGTACCACCATGGCTGGTAATGTCTCATCTGGATCTGAATATGAAACGTGAAAAAACATAAAAAGACATAATTTCTCAACCATTTTAATTATTTGGTAACAGTTTATCAGTTTCATTTTAATCATGTTTTCTGTCCAAATTAAATCCTAAGTGAATTACTAAGAAATTTAAAACTCCACAAATGTATAAACTGTAAAGCCGACAGCATCAGCAACACAGCAGTAGCCAGGTGTCACCCAAATTATGTGATAAGTGGTAAAATTCAGTCAGGTGTGAAAACAAAACGATGATGCTGTGGTTAAGAATTCAAGTATCAACCTGTAACCTGTGTTCACGGACGCAGGGTCACCAAAACATCACACACTGCAGAAAGTGAAATAGTTTGTCTGCTGCTTCACACACACGTGTGCAGGCTCTTTTGCCTTGGACACTAATCAATGGTGGTGAAAACATGCCAGTCACACCACTGATATCATTATTATAATACTGATTATGAATGAAATGTTTTTCTCTGGTATCCACTTGTAGCAATTATTACTGATTAACCTGCGCAGCTGTAGGCGCTGTGAGTGGTTTGACAATACCTTGTTATCTGAAATTATACACTGCCTCAAAAACAAGCAGCAAATATTTACTATTGTTTTATTTTGCTAATGCTTAGCAGGCGCCAGAGTTGAACCCTCACTGCAATGTCTCCTTTTAAGGAGGGGAGAGTGGGGTAGGGCGGGGTGAGGGGGTTAGAGGCAATGAGAAAACGCTTCTTTGTTCTGAGGGACGTCTCGCTCTAGTGTTGCATTGAAGAATAGCAACAGTCTGGTAAATAACATGTCAAAGTGACACGTTTTGTTGGCAGGACGTGGAGTGAAGGCGGACGGGCCAGTGCCCCCAGAAACACTCGAGCGCATCCTCACCTCCATCAGCTCTGTTGGATTGAAGCTGAAAACAAAACACGGCCGCATGAAACTGAGGCAAACAAGCAATCTAATATTCAGTTACCTGTTGATTGATTTTTCATCAAGAGCTCATGTCTTATTTTAATGGGACTGGAGCAGATTTCTTCAGATTGATGCGTTCAAGAGCAGCACCGTCACATCTTGCACGGCTTATTGGTATAAAGCAACTCGTTTGATGTTTAGATCTGTCTCCTGTTAAACACTGGAGGACTGACTAATTGCTGACTTAAATGTTTGCATGACTGACTAAAGCCCGCTCATTGCTGAGGTTGCTAATTGATATATTTAAGATCATTAACTATTAATGATGGTGATGATGAATGTCAGTTTTTCTTCACATCGATGGGACATGAGGTCAGTACAACACGTCAGCCAACTGGACCATAAAAAAATTTGTGCAATTTCAAAATAAAACCCTTATCATGAGAATATTTCAAAAATCACATCTGCAGTTCACTGCTGCTCTGTTCTGCTCATTACACCGGCTCTCACTGAACCAGCTCTTGTGAGAGACAAGCTTAGACAAAGACACAGTCTCCACCTTTTAGACAATAATAAACCAGTGTATCAGTCAGCTGTAAAACTTTCCTGATGGTACAGCAATCTCGCTCTGGCTTGACCGAAAGAAAGATTTACAGCAGCTCCTGATTCACTGCGCAGTCTCATCCAAACTGGCTGCTCCCTTTATTTATTATTGAGCATGATGATGATGTGCATCACTTTAATGAACTCACAGCTCTGTATTTGTGTTTATTCCTTCTGTTGCTTACTACAAACCACTCAGAAGACAAATCACTGCCCACAAAAAAACAAAAAAAAATTGCCTCTGCTGGGCCAAAACAGTCTGAAGAAGAGAAGGTGTTTCACTGTAAAATGACAGAAAGTCTCCTTAAGCTGTGTTTGCAGAATGGAGAGAAGATCAAGAACAATCAAGACTTTGATTAGATGAACAGGTCTGTCTTGTTTAGATTGCCTTACATCCGATCTTTGCAAGTATTCAGGCCTGTGTGTTACCAGTGTTAGGCCACATAAAAGCAGACATGTTTTCTCTCAGTGCTACTTACAGAGGATTTTTTTCCACACTCACAGGGGATATTCTGTTTTGTTTTGTTTTTCATTGTTTGCTTTGTCTTTTTTAGCAAAGCGTATTTTAAATCTGTCACATACTAGGATAAAATGTGTGGGTTAAACTGTAGGTATCTCAAATGTTCTCCTGTCTTTCGTACAGCAGCAGGGTGCGAGGATCTGTTCAGCCGCTCAGCGAAGAATACTCTCCGACATCCGCCGACTTAAAAGATGGTGGCAGAGACGAAAGGAAGGGGGGAGAGATGGAGAGGGAGGAGAGACAGATAGAGAAAGAGCGGAGGTGAGAAGTTAATATCTCCCATATGAAACATCCTGCACATCATCCAAGTGAAATAATAGCAGGCTCATCAATGCAAACATGCGCAATTACTGCAAGTGTTGAGCTACTTGATATTTTAAACATGTCACAGGGATTTTCAGCATAAACCAGAGACTGCGGTTGAAGTCTGTGAGCAACCAGCCGCTGTCTTGTGAAGGGATCAGTCTAATAATCTTTGTAATATTAAAAACGCATTCATTATTCTGCGTGGTGAAGCAGGAGTCCAAAATGAGCTCACTTACTGAGCAACTGATTCCCAATTCAAATAAAAAATAGGCCTCTGCAGTTTTTCCTAATGTATGAAAACTGTTTTGAAAACTGCTCAGTGATTCAAGTGTGTTTACCATCCTGTCTGCATTAGCATTCCTTTGCACTCCTCCGAGCTGTGGGTTATTAAAATACCTGATGGAAGATCCTACAGCACATTGTGTTTTTAACAGATTTAAATAAATGAATAAATTGCCGTAATTAAACATAAACACTGGTTCGATTTCAGCCCCGGAACTGTGAGCCATATTTCATGCTACCCTCATCCATTTGGCTCCTGTGTGAATGGATAATTGATACCATGTGCGGCCATATTGCGCTCAGCAGCACAGGCTGACCTCCTCATGTGCATTGTTTCATCTCGCCAACTAAGTTTATTTTTCAAACATATCCAGCTGTCGACTTAGATATTTACAGTACGATGAGGCATTAAAATCCATAATCAGAAGACAACATCTGATAAATTAAAAATGACACAAACATCTGCTTTTCTAATAAATAATCTCCACGGATACAAACCTGATTATAGAAGCCAACATGGCAGAAATATTTCTCTTTAATGAAAGTGCTGTTATTTGTTCCTTTGTTGTGGTGATAATCATGAAGAAGTGAGTGCACGCCTCTGTTTCGAATATATTTCTCTGCTTTCTTTGGGGAAACAATATAATAAGAGCAGCTGTGATTTATGACACAATAAACTACACTGAAAAGACTAAATAAGGGTTTAAAATCATGGTGTATGGAGTTAGATAGCTTGAGAGCAGTCAGCAAGCATAATATGTTAAATTAACTTATTACTACTTTTGCATACACCAGGATCCCAAAAGACACCGTAAATCATTCCTAAAGCCTCTTCAGTTTACCTTGATGATAATCGATTGTGTTAAATTTCCTCTTTTCTTCTTTATTAAAAGACCAGAGCACAGGTCTAACCTGACAGCAGACCAATCTCTGAAGCCTCCATATTACACCCTCCCCTGCCACTTCCTGCAACTAAATTAAGATTAATTACAGAACAGGCCAATATGCTGAAATGGGGAAATACAGTATATGCTCTCTGGAACAGGGCTCTATAGATGCTCTGTCACAGTTAGTGGAACAGCTTTTAGATTGCACTCACATATCTTTATGCTGAGCACAGCAGGTGTGGGGCTGAGCGTCTTGCTGTATTCTGTGGGTTTGATAATACCTGGCAGAGAGGTTTTAGGATTATGATGACAATGATTAAAGCTACTTTTATTACATGTCAGATGCGGTTGAAATTCTTTTATCTCTGCTAATCAGTGGTTGCTCACAGTGAGACAATGCACCACATTCCTTGAGTTTGACATGATGTATATCTGTAGTCCAAACTCCTGCAAACAGCATGGGTAAATATAACTCAATAACGCTTTTTGGATTTTTATTATGGAAGTTTTTTGTAAATCAATATACCTATATTTACTCAGTTACGTGAGGTTGTAACCGTGGTAGAAGAAGTACACTTTCCACCACATTGCAAAAACAACATTTCACAGCAGATGTCAAAGGACCTGAGCCTGTGCGACAGTCGAGATACTGAGCAAAGTCTTGTGAGTGACGTCACATGCAACTAAAGGCTCCACTCCACAATATGAGCAAACCCCTAGCATCACATATATGCAGTGTATAAAGTATATTTTCCTTCTTGAAATAAAAAATAAATAAATAAAAATCAACCCTTGCATTTTTGGCCCAGATCAGCTTACCACACAACTGGTCTGACACTAACTACTACAATTACACCATCCTCCGCCTTTCCATCTCACCTGGCCCATTAGCTCTGCAGACTCCAATTCCACCAATCCAGCCTACCTAGTGATTGACTGACAGTTCATGAATGAATGACAATTGTACAAAACAATGGGCTGGCAGGATGACAAAAACTTATACCTGTATATGAATCACACTGTTGATCATTACCAGTTTAGGCCAGTTTACCTTTGGTTTTACCACCTGTTGTCCACATGCAGAACCAGTCCTCCACTTTTATTCATTCAATTTGCTCTGAGTCTCTGTCCACTCTGGACAGAGCTGTGCAGTGAAGCCTGCTAATTCCACACAGTGGTCTGCAGTGTTTAACCAGGTCTCTGCAAGACACATGGGGCCTCACTCGCAATATACAAGCTGGATCTGCCTCCAGTTCATCGCACTTGTTAGCCAGGGAGCTGACATTTCCTATGTGGACCAATGGAAGGGCGTATATCTCTTTTCTTCTAGCCTTTTAGCCTTGGCCCGGGTCTGCACCCACCGTACATCCTCTTCAGTTCAACCAGTATGAAAGGTTTAACTCCATATCTAGTACATTTTATAGTAAGATGATCCTCCCTTGCAACTCCACCATCACATGTCCTAATATTCAATTACAGTAAAATGAGAATAATAAAATGGTAAAGGTGAAAGTACTAAGAATTGAACGTTTTAGAGTGATACATAAATATATTTTATTGGATAATAATGGTTTATTCTTTTTTTCAAAAGTTAACCTGAACTTGACATAATTCATGAGAGGTTCTCCTGTAATTACACCCCCCCCACACACACACACACACCCACCCTCCTCCTCCATACACAGGCAAGATCACAAGATAACAACTCATTAAATAACACTGATGCAGAGGAGGGAATCATCACAGTCTTTCAAACACAGAGCAAAGCAATACATTTGTTGGCTGCTGTTATTGCCAGTGAGTATTACTGCTGATACATCAACATGTGAACTAATTGTGTACCGTAGCACAACAGAGGAAGAACAACAACACTAATTGTTCATCAAATTCAACAAAATATTTTGTTGAATTTAAATTAGAAATTATTCTGTCAGCCTCTCATGGTCTTGTAACATATTTGCTTGTCCTGTTCATCATAGGCAATAAAATTGATAAATGTTGCCTATTCAAAGTAGTTAGATCAAATGCAAAATCAAAATCAATGTTCTTTGATAAATATGACTAAATACATAAACAACATGAGAAAAGTATAGTATAAAATAAATAATACGTAAATGTCAGTGTAAGGAAAAACAAACAAACATAAACATAAATATACAACTGTCCCCAGGATTGGGGTCATTATCCCATTCAAATGACACACTGTGAATGTTATGTCATGTCTAATGATCCCCAAATGGGATGGGTAATGGACAGACAGGTGTGAGTTTAATAACATAATAAAAGTCTGGTTGGTCTAATCCATGAGTATGTGAGAGGTAAGTATAGTACTTAATTAGATGTAGTTAGTCCACCACTGGCTACCCACATTTCTGTCATTTTTGTCAGGGTTGTTCTGTCTGTGTTGCAGTAGCTTCCCCCAAAGAAACATTAAAGCCCAAGGAAGCAGAACAAGATTTTGAGATAACTGTTGCAAATCTTGCATCACATTACAAAGAAGGATTTGCTGCATATGTTTGTGATTTTTTTTGAGTCAACTTTAGACATTTAGCTCTTTTAGGCATTCAGTTTTAATTCCCACTGACACATGTAGAGACCCCTTATCTTGCTACTCTGCCACAAAGTTGTACTTTTTGTCCACAAGTTTCATTGTTATCACCACAGAATCACACTAGTACCAGCTCCGAGAACTACACACTTAAAGATTGTGCTCTCATAGCTGAACACACAATCCTACACTTATCCCACACGTTTATCTGCATTGCTTATTCATTCCACAAATGCACGATCCTTACAAGTTGTACCTTGTTGTAAAGGACTAATCAGGCTTTCCAACAACATAAAATACAGCACCAATTGGTATTATTAAAGGGGAGAAATGATTGACTGAAATAATGTTTCCAAACTTTTTTTGAGGAGTTTATATAAGGTTAAGGTTAGAGTTCATGAAGTACTGTAAACCTCTTAAAAAAACAAAAGTGAGCTGAAGAGAGGGCTCATTTAGCCGCTCAGAATCAGAGGCATCTGAGAATGAATTTTAGGCAAAATTGCACAAAGCAGAATATAAAAGTCATTCTGAGTGCTATGCTGCCCCAGTTGCTTAAAAAAAAACAAAAAAAAAATGCTTGAACAATTTACTGCCACACTGAAATTTTAAAGGCACTGACGGACGAGTTAGCAGTCAGAATAACAGCAATGACAAAGCACTTAGAGCATGGAGGTCGGAGCCTCATTATATTCCCCACATGTATTTCTTTTTATACTTTCACTTATATTCACAGATAGTCTTGAGTACTTTAATATAAGTTGTGCCTGTAACATTTACACCCCAACATGCATCCTCTCAAGACAGAACAGCATCGCCTACCTGCACATCAGTTGAGTCTATGATTTGCTGTGCTGAAATATGTTGAAACCATTCGTTCCTGCTCACTGGTGACCTCTAAATTTCAGATTATAGGAACTATTATAGGTAAGATTTACAACAGGTATTATAAATTAAACATTGCTGTGAATCTCCTGGCAGATCGTGGTGTTACCTGGCTTCTTCATTCACATCTCCCCCAACGACTGACAATAAATATTTTTCCCCCTTCACCATCAATATTTCCAGGACTCAACAGGCACTGTCAATGTTACAAATGTGACCAATATTGATGGTGCACACTAATCAGCAGCCCAACCCCACCGTGACCCCACTGCTCCAGCATTAATGGCAGATGTTGAGTAGAATTGGGAAGAATGGCTCCCTGTGTCAGCAGCAGATATAAGTATCAATCATCTGATAATAAACGATGCATTCGAGGGAAAGTGAAAGGGTTCTGCTTCTGTGCAAGACCTGATAACTCTCTCCAAACATATCTCGTCCTTCAGCAAAATGTTAGAGTGAACCTGTTTCTGAGACAAAAAAAAAAACTGAGAAAGTGATTAAATTTTCTTCCTTCACCCACAGAGAGACTCAGCACTCAGAAGGATATAACATACGCCAAGGTCACAGCATTCACATTGCAAAGCGTGGCTCCTCGGGTGCGCTCGCTTGTTGTTGCTTTCCCCCCTGAGGTCCCTAAGAAATATGAAGTCTGAAACATGAAGGGGAAGGAGAGCAATTGGTCAGAAAACTATCAATAAGGTGGACTGTAATCTATTACAATGACGTTCCCAAGGATCAAAAGCAATGAGCTGCTGACTGTTTAATAAACTGCAAGCTTACACTGCAGTTTGGTCTTAACTATGATTCATTACTGTCACTGGATCTTCTATGAAAATAAAAGAGGCGTCTGAGGAGACTGCTGGATTTCAGCCACACCAAATTGCTGTAAATTGCCTCTGCATTACATGTAAAGACTTTTTCTGGAGTTCATTTTGGTCTGTTTTCCTTTCGCCCTCTTCTTTTTATTTTACCACCAATTAAAAATGCATGAAAATACGAGTTTTGAGATCCCCACGAGTTGCTACTGGGTTTTCAAGTGTACATACTCAAGGCACAGTTTGATATTTTATTCATTAATGTGTTTCCTTACATCATAATTATAGAGGTGGACTAAAACAGTTTGCCTCAAAGTCAGGGCTGACATTTCTTCCTTCTCAGAGGAGCTAAGCGCCGTCTTCTCCAACTCTTGAGGGCTTCATCCCTCCTCTAAATGAACTCTTTAGGACACTCTGGCTCTGTGGAGAAGATAAAAGCTGTCATACTGAGGTCAGAAATGTGTAGAATGAGAGGTAATACATTACTTATCACTAGAGATGAAAATTTCCCACATCTTAAATAAAATAAAAAAAAAGAAAAGAAATCTCCCATATGAAATTCTGTTTCATGTCATGCACTGAGAAGCTGAAAATGTTTGTTTTAAACAGAACCATGTATTACTCAATTATGCATTTTCATCTCAGATCTGTCTCA
>OMNW01014712.1:48452-59362 GCA_900303245.1 Selene dorsalis
GTTTTTTTTTATAAACGTGTTATTTTTGTAAGAGAAGAGAAATCAGTGGACCACCGTAACCGCATTGTGATTGGATGTCCACGTGTGTGCACATCTATATTAAAATCAACTCCCCGTTCGGATGGCTCTGATCAAAATCAGGATGAGTGACGATTTCTCTCAGCGCTAATCTTGGCGTATTTGCTTTGTCTGAAAACACTAGATAGAGAAGCAAGGAAATGACAGGAGGGAATAATAAAAAGTCAATAAAGAAAACAAAGAACCAAAAAGGAGGAGGACAGAAAAATAAAATACAGGCTCCCATTTTCTCTGAAATTTCACTCGTCTTGAGCCATTGATGGGTCCCCAGGTGCAGAGATTCAAGTCTGCAGGTACTGAGTAGCATTCAGCAGCACTGATGACAGGGGGTGCGTGGCCTTCAGCCAAAGACCACACATTCATACAGCGCACATGCGTATACACACACTTCGCCGAGGGATACACCACATCTGTATAGCTGCCCCACCTCCACCCCAACTCCACTGGTGCCGTGGATCACTGCTCATGTTGCCCAACACCGTTCCGCCTGGGAAAGATCTCAACTATCAATCTCCAATGTGTCAGCCACAGTGACCCCACCGGACCCCCGCACCAGTCCTGCAGTAGAAATCAAACAGCCTGTCCTCTCTGTAGTGAAAGTCTGCTGCTGTCTTGTCCTGCTTTGAACGTTACCCTGTGAAGGTTGATTGAATGGTCTCGGAAAACAAAAAAAGAAGGAGCAATAGAAAACGGGGATAACAAACAGGCAGTGTGAAAGTGAATGTGAGATGAAGTTCAGCAGCAGCTCGCAGAAAACAGGCAGCTAATTGGCTGCTACAAGGAGCAACATGACAAATTAATGCTGATAGTGTGGTGGCAGATTTTTACATCAGGTTTGGGATTGGTACATCATTTCTCACTTGAAGTGGACATGAAAAAACAACTAAATCTCACTTGGGCATCAACAATTGCTCTGCAATAGGAGGAGAGTCGTCTGGAAAAGAATTTAACACCAACACGACCTGCCTTTTCTCTTTATAGATTTAAAAAGACTTAGACTTTAAGAGGCAGCGTCATTGTTCGCAGCTGCCGTTATTCTTCTTTTATATGTGAGACCTCAGTAACTGCAAGGCCTGGACGCTTTATAATCTGTTGTTACAGACAGGTTCATGTTGGTGACCTTTAGCTGTGCCAGCACATGCATATTATGCTTAGGGTCTCACACCTCTCTGCTGGTACCTCTCTGTCTCTGTCTTCCTCTGGTCCTTCCCTTGAATTCCAACCTGCTTTTCCTGCCTTCTAAAATCAATTATTATCGATTTTTCTGCACTCTCTGGGGTGGAGTCAAAAGAGGGGACAAAGGAGATAAAACCACGGGCGAATTGCTAAAGTAACTCCACTGTACCATGGGGTGACTGATATTATCGTGATGCTGTTTTGACTCCATTTTGAAGCTCTGGAGAACATGAGTAAATAGCATCTTTTGCTTACTGAGAAATTTCTGAAGGTTCATGAGGTGGACTGTCTGTCCTGGGTCGTGGCACAAACCAACCTGCTGATGTCAATCAAATGGGCATTTAAAGAGAGCGGACCTGAACTACTACTAGAGTGGAGTCTCGGGGACATGAATTGCAGTTCTTATTGTAGCTGCTGGTTATGCACCTACATCATTAACTCAAGTGTTAAGGGTGAACAGTAAAAGGCTGAAAGCTGCCTCTGTTGTTAATGGCCTCTAAAAAGGTCATTTTTATTGCAATTCATCCTTGAGTAATAAAACGACGAGATGAATGATCAACTACTTGATCAGGAGAGTATTTATGGCTTTCTGATTAACAGTGGTGGAAAGTGACTAAGGGCATTAACTGAAGTACTTTAGTAAAACTTTGAGGTACTCATATTGAAGTATTTCCATTTTACGCCACTCTGCACTTGTACTTCACTACATACAAGCAGGGAATGCAGCGATCTGACAAATTATAATGCTTTTCTTATATATGAACACTCGTGAAACTACTTTAAATGTGACTCATACGATAACCCTCTGAGGTCTAAGAGAGTTTTCTCAACTTCTACATTATTTCCCGTGTTCACCTTTCAAAGTACATTTGCATAAAATACAACACTGGTGTGTTTCATGTCATAATTTACAGAGAAGCCCCACCTCTTTCTGTTATGAGGCCCCTTTTTGTCACAGAACTCTGTGCAAACAGATCATTTGACCCCAATTTTGAAAAATTGAAGGCTGTTGCTGATGCAACTGAATTGTTTTGGTGCGTGAAATGGGTTTACCAACATCTGCAGGTTCATGAAGATGCACTATACTGTATGAGGATAATAGTACATAAATAGATAATATATGCTGTAGTAGTTGTAGTAGTAGTAATATCACTGGGTCAGTGGGTCTCACCACGTTTTAGAGGTCATGAGTCATAATATAGATTTTAACAGCAGTATATTGTGTTACATATATATTAAAGTATATTTCTGTTGTATTTTTATAAAGATATTCATTAAAACATCCTCAAGTGACCTGACCTGAAGTGAGTTAGAGCATCAATAATAATGATCCTGTAACATTATGGACTTGTGAATATAAAGCTATTTTTGATACTGGATTTTGAAGCAGAATGTCAAATCAAATAATAATTAACAGCTGATGAATCAATAGTGACTCGAAGCTGCTGGAGACAGTCCAAAGAGTCATTGCTGTTCACCTCATCACTTTTTATCTCCCGCCTGCTTCAAAAGAAATGCATCTCTCTAATTTGTTACAAGGTATCGACTAAAGATGAAAATGTCTCATAATCCAGTTACAGGAACATCATTTGTAAAATCTATTGCTCATTGATAGAAAAATAATTTGACACCTGAATAACAAGTCATTTTTTAACCATGTGAAGTGGACACCTTCACCCACTGAAAACTGAACTCAAGACACGCTGGTATCTCCCTGCACATTGTGTTGTGAGACCAGGAAGAGCCTGAAATAATAATCCTGCCCAGAAATTTAGAGCGGCTCATGTAATGCACAGCCTTGAGGTCTCAGATAATACACAGTCTCTGCAGCAGCGAGACAATAAGCAGCAGATTTGTGTGCTCATACTCTCGGTTGCCCAACACCGACCGGCTCCAAACAGGATAAAAGAGGGATCTTGGAGCATTACAGCAAAAATGCCTTCAAATATGTCTCATGCTGCTACAAGACGACTCGTGACAGCAGTGGGAATATTGATGCTTTTATGGAGACAGACTGTGGATTGGTACTGATCTGAAAACTGAGCCCACTGTTGAGTGCTTATACACATTATTGACACGAGGTGAGATCAGCAGGTTTTTCTGACACTAATCAATCTGAGAACTCTGCAACTTTAATGGTTTTCTTCCAATGCTGCATCACTGAGGCTTTATACACCAGTGCTGCGTATTGCGTGGAGTTGTGCTGAGGCCAGTGTCTTAGAGAAAAGCTCCCTCTAGTGTAGGAACAGGTACAACTCAACACGGCACAAACACTGTCAGAATTTTTAATCTGAGTTTTCATTTTGTACTTGCATGGGTAAACCAACAAAGTATATACACATTTGTCTTTTTAGAGAAATTAAAAAAAAAACATTAAAAGTGCATATATGATGAACAAAAGACAAATAAATTAACATAGAAGACACAGAAATGAAACGAAGAAAATAAAAAATACAAAAAACAGGCAAATGTTGGAACAGAGGCCATAATGTAAAATAATGTAAGCATTAAAAAAAAAAAAAAATATCGGCCAGTATAGACAATGCAAACGTCAATAATAACCTCATGAATCTGGTACAACAAGGATCATACTAAAGAAAACTATTCACAAGAAATGCAACATACTGTATTTTACAAATTGTTTTAAGAATGATACATTAAAAAAAAGAAAAGAAAAAAAAGAAGAATAAATGGTCAAAGTAGAGGCGTGCTATGGATTTAGCACTGTAGTGTTCATGTTAGCCTAAAAAATAATAATAACATAAGAGAAGAGTCGTGACATTCATTCATTACACAGCTCTTTAGATTCTGTATCTTCCAGATACAAACTTGTTTTGCTTAAGGCTACTGAGAAGTTTCAGTATCATTCCAGTTTGTAGTGTTTACATGTTACAAATGTCCTTGAAAGCCTCATTTATCTGCCTTTGAATAAAACTATTTCAACTATTTAGAACTCAAACAACTGAAGTATTTTGAGTCTTTTAAATATTAAAACGAAACCACTGTGTGGCTGCAGCTCTAAAGTATCTGAAGAATCTGCCGTCAAATGTGTTTGGGTGTGTTCAGGTTCAGTGGTTAATTACAGCTTTGATTCAGTGGTAAAGTATTCACTCAAACATGTTGCATATAAAATCATTAATTAACGGTCCGACCTTGTAAAAGTTGAACTTTTTTCGTGACTCTAACTAACAACGGGTAAACAAAAACAACTGTGTCACAACAGTAACTCAATCCAGAATTGTCTAATCTTAATTAGGCTCTGTGGAGAAGCCTGTATGCATTTTAACAACGAGCGTGATTAATGTTTTACACCCACTTCACCAGTCAGGGAAAAGAGAAAAGAAAAAAAGAAAAAGAGATGTGCCGCTTTAAAGTTGCTGTTTGTTTACTGATAAACGGCTCTGAATAAAAAAATAATAAAAATCACATCATGATTGAAACGATTGATGTGGCATAAATACTACAAAAAGTGTTAACTAATTTATATGTGCATGTCATTATTCATTACATATTGTAATATAAAACTATAAATTTACTATCTTTCTTTATTGCATTTAGCTATATATCTATATATATATATATTTATATATATATTCATTTTTTTGAGTTGCCTTTATATTGGAGCCTGACCACATCTTTGATGCAGCTAAGAACATTTTAACAGGGGTTCACAAACTGTTATCACTGAAGTGAAGTAATGGAAGGCCTTTTCACAACACATACATACTTACATACATACATACATGAGGCTATTTTAGTAACCACATAAAGATTATCGTATCCATAGTGTTGTCTCTGCTGGTGTACAACAGTAAATATTAAACATCTTGTCAAAAACAAAGAAGACATTAACCCACCAGTTTGGTAGGAGCACCCAGAGAGCACAGATCAGCAGAAAGAAAACTTTGAAATAACGAGAACAAATACTTAAATATTTTTTTAACCAGAAAGATGAAATACTTTGTAAATATAGAAATGGTGTGCAAATTAAGTGATGGAATATACCAGCCATGCTCTGCCTTCTACTGTACACAGCTGCAGACTGTTGCATAGTTAATGAAATACATGCATTAGCGTTTTCATGCAATACTGCATTCCTCAGTCTTAATTTTGTACATAGAGAGTACATTAACAAATAAGAAAAACTGCAGTGAGGAAAGAGGAGGTGTAGAAATGTTTTTTTTTTTTTTGACATCTTCTTTCAACAAGTATGTATTTTGATTTATTGAGGAAGAAACTTCTCGTACGGGGAACAGTTCTGACTTTTTGAGCTCTCAAAAGTCGGCCCTGTTGCTTTTTTTTTTTGGCCATTCGAAGCCTCAGCTTTCTTTGTCCTCATTGATGAACACTTAACAATGAGATGATTGTTGGATTAGTAGATTATTACCACTAGTGTGTTGGTCAAGGCAAAATAAAATCCTAAATATATTTTTTTTCATCATTATTAATGGAAGCTACTGATTAAAAGGTTTCATGTTTTTTTTATCATTATATGATGGCAGGTCACTACACTTAAAGAATTTAGGCTGTACAACACCACTAAGTTCCTACTGAGTGAGCTGAGGGTAAATGCTCGACCTCCTATTTTACCATCTAATCTTATATTCTGTTAAAATCAAAACAATAATAAATGCAGGCAATGTGGTGGTTAAAATCAAATTTGCTATGGCTGCTGCAGCTTTCAGATCTTAGTTCTGTACATGAGAAAAAAGCCTCAAAAGGTCTGGTTGGATACGATCTCATATCAAATTATGCCCCATATTTATATAAGCAATTTACAGTATTGTATTTGACTGATCCTTGTTTACGATGCCCCCAAAAGACTTAATAAAAATGTCAAAAGTGAAGGGGCATCACATTCTAATGCACTGGGTTTTGGCTACATGAATGGATTAAAAATCCACCAACGAACTGCAAATCTAGTGTTATGATACAATCCAGCTCTACAATGCACACAAGCCACGACAATAATTACAGACTTTAAAAACAGGCAGACGAGACGGTGAAAGCCAAAATGACATAAAATTGTCCTGCTTTGACCCAAAGTGCCGCGCACAGGTTCCTGATAGATCACAAGTTTTAAGTAGAAAAGAGCAGCTACAGGAAAACCACCACTATTCAAACAATAAGTATGTTACTTCTATGGCCTACTGAGGTTTGAGCACAACAGTCAGCGCACATTTCTAACGGTAATCCCTTAATTAAGAGAGACTAGCTGCTAGTGAAGTGATGAGTTTACAGCAGGTCACTTTTCCACAACTGTATATAATCACCTAAGAGCAACACACAGTGCACAGTGATAAAAAAATGTCCTGAGGATACTCAAGTGCAGCATTCAACTTGATACCCATCTGAATTTTGCACACAGCCAAACCTGCTCAAACCTCACACAGGCCATTTAAATAACACACTTAAATCTTTAACTTGAGTGGTGTTTCCTCTGAAACCATCTGAGAACCAATGTAAACCTGGTAGATGCTACAGAGAAACAGCGGAGAGAAATACTGTCATCTGTAATTCAACAATTATGTTACTGCTTAAAGTAAAAACTGCTCGCTAACTGTTGGCTTTTTAATGGCAAATCCACATTCATTCATTGGAAACATACATTATTGCTGGTATCTAATGTATGAATATTGCAGCTGGGCTGATTCCATAATGGTAAAGTCGTTTAAACTGAGACCAATCATGCATCATGACAGCTGAAGTGACGCTAACCTGCCTCTGCTTCCATCATTACACTGCAAAACTAATAATGCCATGCAGAGCCTGACAGGTGAGAAAAATCTGACTGCTCATCCAGATGTGGACAACTGCTCAAAGACGATAGAAATGTCTCCAAATGATGAATTAAATGGCTCATTATCGATATTCTGTGTCTGCACGATGAAGGAAAAAATGGCTAAGTATTGTCCTCTCCATTGAGGTACCACAGGTTGGAGCCAACAGGTTTCTAGGTCACTGAAGTCTGTGTGGTCACAGTTCTGAACATCAGCATCCGAAAACATGTTTGTTTTAGAAACATCAGTGCCAGAGGAGCAGTGGTCTGTTACAGCACCAGGTGTAGTGAAGGGGCGACTCCTTTAAATGACCCCTGAAACGTCGAGATGAATGTACCCTTTTACCATTTCAAGTCTTGTTAAAGGCCTGTTAACTACTTTACGATATGTCTTTTAGTCATGTACAGACAGCGTATTAAAAATGAGATAATTACATTAAGTTAGAGAGAGTGTGAGTATGACAGGGTAAAAGAAAACTACTTTATCTATACAAAGTGCAAACAACACAACATTCCTACTCAGTGATGCATACAGTAGTAGACTACTATGTTGCCAAAGGCAATTATTTGTTTCCATGTACAGCATTGGAAGGCGCTTTTAAGATAGTTTTCATCTTGCTCATGTGAAGAAAAACAAAAAGGGTTATATACTATATGTCAACATCCGTACAGACACATCTATATATATATATTTATATACTTAGAATTTAAAGGGTTTCATTCCAAAACACCATCTCTTTGAGGAAAAAAATTGTCAGCTTCAATAAGAATTTTAATAAAATACATTTCTATGGAAAAAAGACTAGTATTAAACAAAAATAAAGTTTTGTTTCAGTTTCCGTACCGATCCTGATTCTTCCTCATCATCATTCTTTTCTGTTTTGGTCCAGGGCCTCACAACTATTCTTTACAATTAAGACTCTTTTTGCTACTTCCCAGATACTCTCAAGACATTTATGTGACGTTATTTACGAGTACACAAGATCTACATAAGTCTTTCTCCATGGCTTTAGACAAACAACACTCATGCTACCCATATTGTTTGATGACATGAGGTGTGTGGAGAAAGTGTGCGTGAGTGTGCGTGTGACAAACAACTGTCACTCTGATCGGTTTAAATCAATCAATGAAAACCACTATGAACGCTTAGCCACAGTTATTTGGGAATGAAACTCTTTTGTATGTGTGCGTATGTGTGTGAGCAAATCATCTCCGTTTCAGTATTCGTCTAGAGACCGTCGTTAATTCTATGGTTCTGTTCTCACTGTTGTTGGGTTTCAAATGCATATAGAAGAGCCGTGAGGCCAAAGCATCAACAACCAGCTCATCCTCATCTCAAATCTGAAAACTCTGAATCAATATTAGTTTAAAATGTTACTCTGCAAGGCAAACGACGCATTGTTGATGCGTACGGGGTGAAAATGTTTCTCATCTCCCTTTTTTTTTTTTTTATGTATAAGCTGCTGCATTTTAAATCAGGTTTTTTTGAGCTGGATGTTTTTTTTTTGTTTTTTTTTCCAAAGATCTAACAAGACTCTTGTCTGAACGAAAAGATAATTGGATCTCAAGACTCCAGTGGGGAATTCTGTCAGCTGTCTGACAGGCCTCAAGTACTTGCAATCAAACAGGCCCTGCTCTACAGCTGAATGCATATAGCATGCTTATGTACCCTCCACACCAGGCACGTGTTTGGCACCCAAATATGCAAATGGACTACAGTACTTATTTTATCCATTAAAGATGAAGGAATACCTCAAAGCTGGCTGCTAATATTCAAAACCCAAAGCCACATACAGCTAATCCAAGTGTACAAAACCATAAGATCAACAAAAAAGTCTCTTTTCAAATACTTATGGTGCTCACCGAAACTTAGGCACAAAGAAAATAGCTGCAATATGTAAGTTCAATATAACTACTATGGATATATCATTGAGGCCTCTGTGTTGTACGTGCAGGAGATTGCATGCTTGACGACAGCTTTCGGGAAGATGCCATCCTTTCAAGAGGCTTCTTCCCGTTTGCGGGAGACTTGAGACTTACTTCAGAAGTGGAAGACTTGGACTTTCCTACGTTCAGCAGAGTGCGACTGAGAGAGCTGGCGGGCTTGGAAGACTCCTTTGTCTCTGACTTTGTCTCTTTGTCTCCTTGAGTCTCGTTAGATGTCTGTGAAGAGGCGACATCTCCAGCAATCTCCTTGGCTTGTCCGTTTTGCTTGCATGTCCTCTCTGAGGCCTTTTTGGCAAGCATGGTGCTTTTCCCTAAGTCAGCCGACCGGCGGCTTTCCCTTTGCCGAAGCGCGCTCTTGAAGAAAGACAACCCCTTCTCCTCAGATTTGTTGCTGCGCTGCAGGTCTCTGGTGGAAACACTGGGTGAGCGCAGGCTAGTGACTGAAGAGCTGCTGCTGGAGCTCCTCACAGATCTCCTTTCAAGCCGGTTAGTCTCCCCACTCTTGGAGAGCGAGGAGCGACCGACCAAGCTGCCTCGGAGATTGTCCACCAGAGGACTCGTGTGCATAGAATCTCTGCTGTAGCTCCTTTCCACCAGACGTTTGCGAGTGCTCGTGGTGCCTTTCTCTGTGACACTGGAACTCTTCTTTGAAGTTGGCGAGGGAGAAGCTGAGGACTGAGGCGTAGAGCGGACGCAAGGCCTGTGTTGTGGCGTTGCCTCTAGAGGCTGAGCTGCTTCCTTCGTCTTGGAGGGAGTCCCACTGGGTGTTGAGGTGCTTTTCTTGGCATTTACACTCTTTTCTTTCGTATTGCTCACCTTCTTGCCTTTCACAGGTGTACTGGAAGACGTCTCAGGAGTAGAGGTCTTGTAAGTTGAGCACAAACGTTTTTTGGAGGTTTTCTCTTGCTCCACTTTGCTGGAAGTCTTTGTGGAGCCTGTGCTTTCTGCCTTTGAGCCAAATCCTCCAATGCTGCTCTTACGCTTCTGTTCCTTAGAGGGAGTTGCTTGGGCAGGTAATATGTTTTGGTCTATAGCTGTAATCTGGTTGTTGTTTTCAGTTGGCTCAGTTTTGGTGCTCTTCTTCTCCACTGGAGTGGGAGCCCTGCAGTACATCATGTCTAGGAATCTTTTATTGTCATGGTCACTGATGTTACTCTCCATCATAGACAAGGGAGTCCTGCTGCCGAAGTAGCGTTCATGTCTACTGTAGCTGCCAAAACAGGACGTGGAAACCTTGTCATCGCAGGCTTCTCCTATCCTCTCCAGGGGAGGGGAGCATCGAGAGTCGAGGGAGAAACGCGATGGGGAGTTGGATCTCATGTGCAGCTTTGCAGAGAGAGACCAAGATGGCTTCATCCCGCTGTCACTGAAGGCTAAAGGACTGGCAATGGACGACCTGGAGGACAAGCTCTGACGCTGAATGCTCCTCACAAAAGGGCGGACGGAGAATCCTCCTAAAAACAGACAAATATTTTTTGTTGAGGAAGCTGAACTGAATTTAAATGAGCAATGGTACACCACACCCTGGGCAGGTACAACTACAACTACACTGAAACCTTTGATCACTCCAAATGTATAAATAAACATGTAACAATAATGGCTGTTACTCTTTATTAGCACATGCCTTGAACCCTGGTAATATATATATATAGAAGAAATGCATTACATAATTCACATGTTATTATCCATACTGAGATCTGTGAAAGCCACAGTTTAAATTTGCTGGCCAGCTCTTCTGGGACTATGCTAACTCTGTACTCTGGAGGCTTTTATGAAACCTACATTTATATTAACCCCAAACAGCAGCCAGGGCCAACATCTGTATTAATGTGGATTCACTTGGAATTCGAGGCTCCCCACTCTGCTGAGCATGTTTGTCTGATTCGTCCCAGTGTGACTAACAGTTCGTCCTGGTGCTGTCTACCTCATC
>OMNW01014713.1:0-13124 GCA_900303245.1 Selene dorsalis
GTGGTCGGGGTGGAGATATGTGAAAAGGCTATAAGACAGTTCTTTGAGGAGAACAACCTAACCTACAGTGAGGAGCCTGTCCCTGCCATACCTGGAGCAAAGGTGTACAAAGTAGATGAATTGTACTGAGTGGAACCATCATGCTTTCCTATACTTTGCATGAATGTCATAGACCTATGAGAAAAAGACATTGCTGCCAGTGAAGAAATGTTATTCTCCCATGTTGTGTTTGTTCCACAGAGCTCAGAGAAAAATATGTGTAGCGCATACTTACAGTTGTGCTCAAAAGTTTACATACCCTGGCAGACTTTTTGCTTTCTTGGCCTTTTGATCAGGGTCATTTGGATGTTTATGTTGTCATTATGATTTAAAAATAGAAAACACAATAAATTTTTGTGTTATCATTAATATTCTCTGAAAAAAGGCCAAGAAAGCAAAAATTCTGCCGGGGTATGTAAACTTTTGAGCACAACTGTATAATTACTTTTTCTCAATTTCACAGTTCCATCGATGGTCAGTTCGGGGCAGTGTGGGACAGTGCATCTCTGGTGGCCATCAACCCAAGAGACAGAGAAAAGTAAGATGAGACTGAACTCTGCACTGAGGTTTTATACACTCAACATAGAAGCAGTTTGTTTTATTTTTCAAGCCACGTTGAAATTAAATTACATATATTACCTGACTATATTTAACACTTTACATTTATAAATTGACCTATGGTCATTTATTTTCTCTTATGATTTAACAGGTATGCCACTCTCATCATTTCCCTCATGGCCAAAGACTGCAGATACCTTTTGGACACATTGCTGTACAATCCTGAATTATTTAAAGGTAAGTGTCTATATTGTGTGACCAGGCACTGTGTGGAGAGTCAAATATATATATCTGGCCTTCTACCAAACGGAAATATCCTTATGTTTATCATTTATTTAAGTCTGTGTGTTTGGTCAAAGATAAGACATACTTGTGATTTGACTGTTAATTTTCAGATGATCCCTTTTTTGTGCCTGATGAGCAAGTGCACAGCCTGTTTGGTGAGTGTTGTTAAGAGCAATCAAGGCTGAGTGTTTCTGTATCATGAATCTAAGGCCTATAAATTAACAAAACATGAAGAGCAGAGGTGATACTTGGAAAAATGATTCTCTCTTTTTTTTGCTAACACTCGAGGTGTAAACGATTTTGTGCTTTAATGGTGCTTTCCTCAGGGAACAGCTGTGATATTGAGCTGCTGCACTCAGTGGATGCCTTGACAGACAACGAACGAGGCTGGGGGCTGGACTACCTGACTGAAAATGTACACCTCATCACTCTAAAAAGCAGCTAAAAACTATCTTGCAAGTTTAGAGAGCATGGAAAAGCTGATCTTTAGGGTTTTTGGGACAAACACAGGTACATTTTTTTAAAGCTTACACATCTTTTTGATGAAGCTCTGTTTTGGGAGGAATTGTAGTGCATAGAGCAAAAATATCAAGAGAATTTCAACTCACTTTCATAAAATAAGAAATGTAACAGATGGTTTTTAATGCCAAAATAAAACACATTTTGAAACAGGATTTCTGCATCTTAACTGGGATCTGTCCACTGAACCATAGAGGGCGCCAAAGCATGAGAAGGGCCTGAATACTTCTCATCTCATCTGAGTACAAATACGTAGAAGTGAGGAGACCACTTTACACTGCTGATGTTAAATGCAAGGATTAATCTGTTATTCAAGTTTGATCTAAGTCAGGAACTACTCTCTGCCCCCTGTAGGAGCAGTGGCAATGGCTGAATAAATAAGTTTGCTATACAGTATAGCAGTTGGGTCAATCAGTTCCTCAATCTGCATTTGTTGTCATGTGCTCCATCACTACAGCATATGAAGCCTATGGCAGTCTTTCCCAAACTTTTTCTCTGTTGAGCCACTTTTTAGGAGGTTGACGCCTTTAAGACCCAATCCAAAATAAGCCTCATCTTTCATGAGAGGGGTTAATTGTTCCTGACCACCTTAATGGTGCTTCTGCATCAACTTATATGATTTTGAATACCAGCCAATAAGAGACATGCCTAACAAATGCATCAGAACATTGTTTTCTGCATGTTATTAAAAACATACATACTTATTAAGATACTTAAAAAATTTAAATTATTGCATTTAACAGGTCTTCTGATTTAGGGAAATGTTAATCATGACCGTGGGACGAATCTTATTTGCTGTCAGATTATTTCAAATATCAAGATCAAATTTTTGTTATTTAGTCTGCCTCAATGATAGCCATAAAAGGATTGGGAAAAACAACAGAAGCATGTTTCAATATATTTTAACGGCTCCGCCATCATACCATCATTAGCTTTCTCAATGTAGAATTTTTTTCAGGAGAGTTGTATTAGATTTGTCGTATTTCCCATATTCTCCTTGAACCCTGAACGCAACACGAGGCCCCGCCCAAACCAGAAGTAAAACAATTCAACGTGTGAAGTTTTAACCCCCGTGTTTAGGTTATCAGGTACCGCTCTCCTACGTTACTTCGCTATTGTCGCTCCTCTGTAAAAACACCCCACTGCCTAACAGACTTAGCTGAGGGCAAAAAGACATAGTGAAATTTGATTGAAACCATTGAAACGGAGACGGTTGTGTGAAGCCGCTGCCGGTGTGTTGCTGAACAAACATAATCCCTCTTCAGTAAGGAAAGGTACGGTTTTAATTTGAACTGACAAACATGCGGTCGTCAGCTTTTCAGTCGGAGATACTATGTTTGGTTTTGTTCCAGGCTGCTGCTCGGTAAGCACGGATCTGACTTGGAAACTGTAACCAAATATAAATATGATTGCTACTCACATTTAATGCTCACTGTCCTATATCTATTCTTTTTCACCTTTAAAAGCAGTAACATCTACTTTATTTACAATAAGAAAGACGTCATGTTATGCAATGTGTTTGGTCTGGCTCCTCTCTGACGTCAGAGTTTTGTAACTCGCCTGATGCTGTCATTTCAAGACGCTGGATTAGGTTTCTTTTCCTGAGTCAGAATCTCAGACTTTACACAGTTTTGCAACGTGTTTACACATTAGAATACTCTATAGAAAGGTACATGACCTTTAACCTCAGTTCTGTGTGCTCTGGCTTCTTCTTCCAGCCCTTCTGTAATTATCAACCCATGGAGTCTGCACACCCGGGTCAATGACAATCATGTTTTGTAACCCGACAAGCTTGTTAACTGCTCACCAAAGGCTTGTTTAATGCTCTGGTGCAACAACATATGGCTACTATGTCAATCCAGTCACATTTCACACATGTATTTATAGTGCAGCTGTTGTACATGTGTTTGTATGCAGAATTGTGTGAAGTGTGTATCATGTGTTCTCACCCGTCTGCTCCAGACACACAAATGCCATTCTCTTCATTCAGCTATTTCGTTATCCCCCACTGTAGGTGTTGGAGTCAGGCAAACACAAGCAGCATGCTGGCACCGCAGGCCGATCGGGTCATGGCACTCGGAGAATGGGAGGAACGCTGGCAGGAAGACAGAATTGGTTTCCATCAGCCTCAAGTACACAAGTAAAAAAAAAAATTAAAAAAAACTACCTTCTACATACTCAGGGAGAACAGAAAGTCATCCTGGGAAAATGTCAGAAAAGCTGCACAAACAAAGCACCTATTTACAAGGCAAATAAGGAACATCATTCACATGCTGCACCCTCTCTGATTGCATGTTGGAGAGTTAATACATTTAAATGGCTTATTGATGTAACCTGAGCTGTACAGGACCATTGAGTGATTTGTTGTAAACTGTGGTTTGGGGATTTTCTGTTTTCAACAGGATGCTGGAGAACAATATTGATAAAGTTCTTGCAGGCCGGACAGGAGTTCGCTTCTTTTTCCCTCTCTGTGGGAAAGCAGTAGATATGAAATGGTATCAATCACTTTATTGTATTCAATAATGATTCTCCCCAATGGAAACAACCCTTTAACTTCTTGTCCCTGTGCTGTCCTGCGTGATGACCAGGCTAGCAGACATGGGCCACTCAGTGGTCGGGGTGGAGATATCTGAAAAGGCTATAAGACAGTTCTTTGAGGAGAACAACCTGACCTACAGTGAGGAGCCTGTCCCTGCCATACCTGGAGCAAAGGTGTACAAGGTAGATGAATTGTACTGAGTGGAATCATCATGCTTTTCCATATTTCCCATGAGTGAAAGACATTGCTGCCTATGAAGAAAGAAGGTTATTCTCCCATGTTGTGTTTGTTCCACAGAGCTCAGAGAAAAATATCTCCTTATATCAATGTGACCTGTACAACTTCTCCAGGTAGGTAACCAGCATGGGCATGTACGTCCTTTTGAAAGGTCTGTAGCACATTCTTATAATTACTTTTTTTCTCAATTTCACAGTTCCATTGATGGTCAGTTTGGGGCAATTTGGGACAGAGGATCTCTGGTGGCCATCAACCCAAGAGACAGAGAAAAGTAAGATGACACTCTCGCCATGCTGAAATTAAATTACAACTACATTTTCTTTACATTTTAAATGTATTTACTCTCTCTTATAATTCTACAGGTATGCCACTCTCATCATTTCCCTCATGGCCAAAGACTGCAGATACCTTTTGGACACATTGCTGTACAATCCTGAATTATATAAAGGTAAATGTTCATATTGTGTGTAAGCCACACGGAGAGTCAAATATATATCTGGTCTTGTACCAAATGGAAATATCCTGTGACTGTTTTTATTCTTAGGTCCTCCCTTTTTTGTGCCTGATGAGCAAGTGCACAGCCTGTTTGGTGAGTGTTGTTAAATAAGAGCAATCAAGGCTGAGTGTTTCTGTACCTAATCATGTATCTAGGGTCTATAAATTAACAAAACATGAAAAGCAGAGGTGATCCTTGGAAAAGCGAGCACTTGTTTTGCTAACGCTGGAGGTGGAATGTGTGCTTTTTAATGGTGCATTTCCTTTCCTCAGGGAACAGCTGTGATATCGAGCTGCTGCACTCTGTGGATGCCTTGACAGACAGACAGCGAGGCTGGGGACTGGACTACCTGACTGAAAATGTACACCTCATCACTCCAAAAAGCAGCTAAAAACTATCTTGTACTTGTAAGGAGCATCGAACAGCTGATCTTTGGTGTTTTCTTGCAAACACAAGTCCTAGACATTTTTTTATGCTTTCACGTCTTTTTAATGAAGCTCTGTTTAAGGGGGGGATTATGGTGCATACAGATACAATGTTAAGAGAATTTGTTCTTACTTTCATAAAGTAAGAAATGTAACAGACGATTTTGAATGCAAAAATAAATCATGATTTGTAACAAGATTTCTGTGTCTTACTTGAAAGAAGGTAGATATCAGACAGCTGCTGTGCATTACTGACCATACAAACAGTTGCAAACAGGCACATTTTAGAAAACTTAAAAGATAACACAAGCTATAACTATAACATCAAAACAAAGAAATCTTTATCAAAAAAAGAGAGAGAGAGAACAAGCACAGTGATGCCATTTCTTTGCACTAAAAAAAGAGATTAAAATTCTGTGTAAATGGTGTAGGAGCTTACATGCTATCTATCATTTATTGTCACGATATCTGAGTCCTCACAGTCCCTCTTACTGTATGTGGAAGAAAATATATTCTATTTCCTTTTCTCAAAACGGTACTGAAACCCAACACCAAAACTGGACTTTTGACAACATTTTATAGGGGTGTATATGTGGCCAACTAGAGTACTGGGGTCAAATTCCTTTTCATGAACATACTGTTAGAAAGCCCCAGCACCAATCACAAATACAGAGCATGAGGAAATCTGTTGTTCAGAGCCATGTTTTAGAGCCAGGATTTCTGGAGCTGTTTTTCGCAGAGGACATGTTGCGGCGTCACTGTCCGTTGCCAGGATACATACGACGTTAGCTAGCTAACAACAGGAAGAGAGAACTAGCTAGCAAAGATCCTCTGATGCTAGCTAAAAAAATAAATAAAAAGTTGAGAAAAAACAATGGAAAAATGAATATAAGTTACCACATCTTGGACTATATGAAAACAAAGTTTGACTTTTTCAAGACGTTATGTGGAAATAAAACGTCTACATTTAAACTTTGAAAATTTAAACCGCTGCAATATGCAGCTACTTTAGCACATTCTCCCAGAGACATAGCATTTCCACTTGGTCGGAATTGAGTGGAACAAAAGAAATTATTCACAATATCTAACCCCTCAGTCAGGAAAACAAGTTATTCGTACATTGTATGTTCATTAAACGCTTCTGCTCGACAGGTAAGTCACCTTAGTCGCTTACCTTTATGTGGAATGATGACTCCGTCACAGGTGAGGAGAGCAATCACAAAATAACCGCATTACAGCTACACCTGCCTCGACACCGTTAAACTTTAATGTGGTAAACCTCTTAACTCCTTGTTCTAGTCCAGCAGAGGAGTCGGTGTTGAGGCAAACCTAACTTCAGCGTGCTTAAGCAGTGTGCACAGTGGTAGGCCTCAGTCAACAAGTAGCTTTTTCATGTTTTGTTTATGTCACTGTACTTGTTTCACGTCATTGAATTGGTTATATTTCCAAAAACAGAGGAAATGTGGGCCTGTAATCACCTCCTTCTGTGACAGGAACGTAATATTTTGCTCTTCGGATTTGAGACTAACCTGCACATGTTCACTTTCACTGTCTCTTCATGTGGGCTGTGATCTGCTCAATGAACCATAGAGGGCGCCAAAGCACTAGAAAGGGCCTGAGTCCTGCTCATCTCATCTGACTACAAACGATTACTCAGTGATGAAGAGACGTGAGTTTACTGTTTATGAGTGTACAGGAGTCTGGTTAGTCAGTTGCTCAATATGCATTTGTTATTTTTTGCTCTAGTATTACAACACATGTTGCATATGACCCATTTTTTTAGTAGGTACAAATCATTATGACCCAATCTAAAATAAGCCTCATCTATCATCAGAGGGGTTAACTGTGCATAAACAAATGTTCTTGACCATTTTAATGCTGTTTCTGCACAATTTATATATATATCATTTTAAATACTAGCCAATAGGAGATATATGTGTGACAAATGAATCAGAACTTTTGTTTTCTGTGAATGTTATTAAAAACGTACCTGTTAAAAGAACCCAGTAAGTGCTCAGCAACCTTTGACCCTGTCCTGACAAAGCTTCTTGTGTGTGAAGCTGTTCCTGCCAGTTTGCTACAGTAGAGTTATTCAGCTCTTGTTCAGTTCTGTTTCTTGGCTCTGTTGAAGCAAAGAATACATAATATGAGTGACATATATACACTATATCCTTCATCGGTACATTGAATGAAAAGACCAGCCTTGACTGTGTAAGGAGTAAAGATGAAGTCTTCACTGTCCTTTACTTTTACCTGTCTCTGGGAAATAAACCTGAGCCTGTAGTGCAGTGAGTATACTACCAATACATGAGTTATGTATAATCCAGGGTGCGGTAATCTTTATCACATAAATGTTCTCTGTCTCTCTTTTCTCTCTTTATCCCGTTATGTCTGTTATCTCTGTTCTCTGTCTCTTTCTCCCATCCCCTTGGCTGAGAAGCAGTTGGCTGTCTCTTTCTTCACTCTGATCATGGACCTGGAGACAGAACAGCATCAGCACACAGCCCATCACAGGCGAGCATTTGTTCAGATTTCTCAAACAGCCAGTGGGCAGAAGAAGTACTACTCTCTCTGCAATATATTCACTAGAATTTACTACCTAATTTACCATTTTCAAAATACCTCCTGGGTTGATGGTTGGATTGTCATAGAGTGAATAACTTCTCAAGGCGCTCCTTGGAAACCAATTAAGTATGCTTTTCCCTGCAGATTCAGTTTTGGAAAACTTTAATAAGTTCATTTGTATTAATTAGATTAATATTAAGAATTTAGGAGTGTCCTTGATATGTATGCTTTAAAGTGATCTGAATGAGTTCAGACACAAAGCTGGTTAATCCACGTGCTGTGCTTCAAGAGCTAGTCAGTGTTTTGATTCCCATCTCCTCCAGTCATCATGTTAAAGTGTATGTCCTGAACCCCAGCTTGTCCCTGATGTATCATCAGAGTGAGAGTTTGAGTGTATGATAGAAAAGCACTATATGCATAGAAAATCCCCTGCGTGAATGTGGATTGTTGCATAAAGCATTTTGAGTGGGGTGAAATTACTTCAGAAATACTATACAAGCGCATACCATTTACCATTTCACCATTCAGCTGTTTTCATATGTAAGATCTGCACACAACCATCTAACACTTACTTACACTTACTAATATCTGATGTGCATCTTTGCTGTATATTTTCCAAAGTTATAGTTGACAAGACCAAGTGACACCTTCTGATATTCATATTCAAAGCCCCATTCAAAGCACTTTTAGCTAAGGCTAATATGGGGCTTCAGTGGTCAGAGTTAGACAAATCTGGTCTCTATCTTACAAAGTAACTATGTTTTTGGTGTCAAGAGCCCTCAGTGTGCTCCTTGTTAAGATGCAGTAGAGGGTCAGTGAAAAAAAGAGGAACTTAAGGATCTATAAGTGCCATGACTTTGGTATATACCCACTGCAGTTGGATAACTCAGACTGATGAAGCCTCGTGAGATTCAGTTGAACTTTAGAACATACAGGTCATTGAAAAATTATTCACATACCTTCACTTTCTTCAGACCCTGTATATAATAATTTCAAATTTCCCCCTTCAATCTACACAATAGCCCATAATGACAAGCCAAAACAGAATTTTAGAATGTTTTGCAAATTTATTAATAAGGGAAAAAACAGAAATTACATAAGTATTCAGGCCCTTTACCAAGGACTTACCTAACTGAAGCGCCTCTGGTAGCGGTCCCAGCCTCCAGTCTCCTTGGGTATGACATGACAAGCTCTTCACACCTGGATTTGGGGATTTTCTGTCATTCTTCTCTGCGGATCCTCTCAAGATCTGTCAGGTTTGGATGGAGACCGTAGATGGACAGACATTTCCATGTCTCCTCAGAGTTTTACTCGGGTTCAAGCAGGGGGTTTCTCAAGAACTTAAACAGAGTTATCCTTAAGCCACATTTTAAAATTCATTCCACTGCACAGTAGATGTTGGGTGGGAATATTTAATCAGTATTGGAGATTTGATCAACTGTGGGCATGGTTTCCTAAACTTACTGCTAAAGTATTGACACAGATCCTCAATTAGACTGTCAGACCCTGTGCTAAAATCACTGCATTATCCCACAAATGGAGGTCGTCCAATCAAACTTTCCAGGTTCTTGAGGGTTTTTCCAGGGGGCACATATCAAACACTACCAAAACACTCCATCATCCACCAGGTGCAATCAGAGCCTTTTGCAACAATATATATTATTCAACTTTCAACTAATGTGTTCTCAGGGTAATTGACTGACCTGTCATTCTTTCCTTGCAAAAGCAGCTCACTTAAACACCCAAAGCTGCATTGCCTCATCTGCACACACAAAAAACAGAGCTTTCAGATGGTCGAAGTCAAGGCCAGTCCACCATCTGTGAACGTAGATGGCAGGGAGCAGAACAGAACGACATTGAACTCCAGTTGTGCCTGGTGGCCTTAATGAATTAGTCAGAGGTAGGGGATGTTGACATAACACAGGTGCTTTGCTTTGACAGGCTCCCTCCAGTATTTAGCCAGGTGGGTGGACAGGGAAAGAAATATCATGCTAACAGCAGTGGCTTATTGCCCGCTCTGTAAGTGACCTTTTTTTTGGACAGAAATAGCTATTGTGACCTTTTAAAAACACAGAAGAATAAGTGGCTCCCTGAGTGCCTGGTCAGGAAGTACAGGTGCTGAATGCTCATGCAGTGAGTTCATGAAAAATATGGGTAAATGTCTCATCAAATGACTTGAAGAAGGAATGGATTCCAGGATATAGTGCTTTTCCAGATTCTCCCGTTATGCGGCTTTTGTGATGTTCGGCAGGAAGTAGAGTGTTTCCTTTACTCTGACTCCTTTAAACATGGCTGTGAGGGACGCAGGAAAGACCGCCATTGTGTTTGATGGGTCAGTGAAGACGGGAGAGTCTGACCCTAAGGAGACAGGAATATAAAATGATGGCACATGAAAGTGAAGTTAAGGTCATGCTGAGATGGCTTTAGTACTCACTGTCACTGTACATGTATTTTTGATTGGCGAAAAGTAACTGCATTTTTTCCCCACCCCTTCAATTCTGCGACTATCTCCGTAAACCAGTCAGAGAGGGTCAGCCACAGATCATATCATCCCTGTGGAGTTTGGAATGTCTAAATATGTCACCCAAAGAATTTGTGACATTTTTATTTTCTGCACCTGCACATTCAAAGGTCAAAGGTCATGTTTTGGTTACACCGATCAATTCAATGACATTTATTTCCTGTTGTTCTGTTATCCTGACATGCTCTTTTATATAACAAACTTTTCAATATATTTCTAAGCAGCACTCCCTGAGGATTTGCTATTTATAAGTTCTTGCGTCTAAGCATCAAAATATTTAACAAGTCTGCCCCTGATTCAACATATTATACAGTAAATAACTTAATAGCTCAGACACTAGCATTGGCTGTGGTTGATAGATATGCCAGGACTCAGACAGGAGCATGATTGATGTAGACAGATTCATAGCTTTGTCCAATAGGAAGCACTGTCTGACAGCCTGTTCCATGTGGCTCTGCTATGTCTGACACAAGATTGGCACTTGTGTAAGCTGTCAGAGGCCCAGTGCTCTTTTCCTGTTGTCACTCAGGTTGAGACCAAACAATCCAAAGCCGGGCTTGAAGCTCACTCTCTCCCTGAGGGTGGATGTACACAACACTTCCAGTCTTGAGTGCACTGAAATGATTGTGGTTTAAAAAACAAACAAACATAAGAGTATATATTTATATGTATTTTTTTTATTTGTGCTGGAATAGCTCATGAATCTCAAGTCTGGCCTCTCCAACAGCCTTCCAGTTCATGATATGTCCAGCTTTTCACTACAGTATGTCTGACAAAATGGAATATGTGAGGAATTTCTCCCTTGTAAATGCTTGCACAACTGTAAATGACTAACTATATGTATAAATGGTGCTTTAGTGTGATTGTGTTATTTAATCTGAGGGGTTGTAGCCGTAAATGTCATGATAAATTGTCCTCATCTTTCTCAAAATACATCCTTGTTCCTTTTTTTGTGTGTTTAAAGGACATTACCGTTTTTGATCTGACATTTTATACCCAGAAGAGGTGTCTGGTCCACTACAGTTAATCAGCGCTCTCCACTCGTGCAGTCTCTGCTGCCCTCGCCCGCACAACAATCACCCCATCTGTTCCTCAGCAGTCAGGCCAAGGAGGCAGCCTGCTGCTGACCGAGCGCTGTGACAGAAAGGCCCTGACGGAGCAGCTCAACCAGCAGCTGGTCAAAGTCAGGTGGTGTCATCACAGAATGTGTCCTGTTCAACACCCTGCACTACACTACAGTACGATTAATGATATCATGTATCTGTTGCACTACCATGTGTAATCAGGTTATGTAGACAGAGCCATATTGGTTGAAGTGATTTGTGATCCAGGTAGCTGTTGACTTTCTTCACCAGCCACTTATTGTTATTCTTTAATCTCTCTTGCTTTGTTCTGTACACAATAACATGTACTTGACTTTTTAGAGCTTCGTGCCAGTGGTTTTAATGTATACAGTATTTCAGCCATACATACATCTATATAGGACTGAACCATCAGAGACTTGAAGCTCCACAGTGACAGTAACATAGTGGGGCTTTAAAGCTTTATTTGAATCTTGCTAATAACTATTACAAAGGCTTCTTAGCTTTAGTAGACTTTTTTAGCATTAATATCCACTTTACATGACTCTGTTAACAGTGTTTCCAAATAGTCACATTAAAAAAACACAGTGGTTTTGAGTCTGCAGAGGAGCATGTAGCTCAAAATGTCACTGGTGGATATCTCATTAAAACTGCATGAGGCAGCTACAATGTGCAGCGCTTCATCTTTCTTGTGTCTGGTTTTAGCTGAATAATATCTTCTTTTTTATGTGTCTAACTTTTGAATTTGTTTTAAATGTTTTTTTCACATCATGCACACGGAACTGCAGAAGAATATATTAATGCAACTGAATGACATTTAAATGCAGTGCCTGCATGAAATTATATTATGTTTCCTCGTTCTGAGTCTCTCACATTTAATCAGCCCTGGGATTCTTGTGAGCGACTGAGACAGTTTAGCCACCCTAACCCGCTGGTTTGTAAAGAGAATGGCGAACATAGCAGCAGCAATGATGATGATGATGATGATTACCATGAGCCAGACAGTGATACTAACAAACACAGTGAGGGGCATGTTGGCCTATGTTCAAGGAAGCAGGTCATCCTTCATGTCAACAGGTCCTGTCAGATATGGCAACACCACTCACATAAACACTAGAGACTCAGCGGCTACGACTAAAACAGTGGCCCCAGATGTTGAATGAGTTGCGTTCGCATGTGTAAAAGACACAGATTGTTTTGACTGCTTCCACGGGCGTAACGAGGGACTGCTTAGATGTATACAAATGCTTTCACTGAGCAAAAAACAGACAGCAGGCACCTGAGTTTTCATCTCGTTTCTAAATGTGTGGCTCTATGGATTGTTACACACACACATACATCCAAACACATACATAAGCATGCTGTGTTTGTCAGGCTTTGCCTCTGAATTTAAATCAGTGTCTTATTTGCCAGCTGGTGGTGCTGTTGAATAAAATAAACTGATATTCATAACAACTTTTGAAGGTCTTCACTTTCTATAGAGGCTGAATGATATTCAATTCACATATGAAAATGAAGCAAGCCCAGCATATTGCATGCATAATTCACCTAGCAGATTTAGTATTTGGAAAATCAAATTATATACTCTTCACATGGAGTTTATTTGTCATTCCTATCACCCTTCCAGGGTTTTTATTTAGATCACAGAGGGTTTCCCTTCAGACAACGGCAACATTCTGCGTCCTTGTGCTTCCTCACAACGGGCCGATAGTTACATGAAGTGGTGACACACTCACACACACACATATACACAGACACACATACACTCACAATCCACTCGCTCCACACACCAGGCATGGTAGCAGAAGGGGCTTTGCCTTCGCCCTAATTGGCTGCGTAATCTGGGACACTAGGAGTA
>OMNW01014715.1:0-22992 GCA_900303245.1 Selene dorsalis
AGACACCAGGACCAGGACTGAACACACGCATGCACGCGCGCACATACACACGCACACACACACACAGTTTGTCACTGTCCGCAGGACCTTCTTCTATCTATAGAAACACAGGGTTCATTAGGGGTCAAAAGGTCAGCTGCGGGCTTCATGTGACCTATGTCCTCATGACATGTCAGCATCCTTACACCACCCTGTGCACCCACACACTACTGACAGCTATGCTTTAAACATGCCACTGCGAAGCAAAAACGGTGGGTGAATATTCTCTGCATGCAAATGTAAAGGAAGTCACTGTGGGAGGAAAGGATGATGTGTCTGCAGAGCAAAGGGGGCTAAAGAGGACAAAATGTGGTCTAACAGGCTTGTATTAACTGCACTACGGAGGACTGACTCAATTAAGACCTCGGTCATCCACTTACTTTGCCATTATATTGAACAATGATAAAGGCACTGATCCACAGTGCCTAGCAGGCAGTTTTCAGAAGGAGCGGGATGAGATTTTCAGATTGTGGCAGACTCTTACTTACTTAAGGTGTCTGTATGATTCAGTTTGCTATATTTAGATTGAGACAGAGTGTTGTGCATGTGAGCGCAGAGGACCACAACCAAGACAATACGGTCTTCAATCTCCACAGCTGACTCACACACAGGCATATTCTGCTCGTCCATATAGATTTGATCATTAGATCAAGCCGGACGTGGTGTCTTGTGTCTGGTGAAGGCGATAGGGGTGACAATGGGACAGAGAGGGTGGAGACAAAAGCACCTCTCAGTACCTTTTCTCCCAGGCATTGTGAGGCTCTCTGCTTGTCTCCAATCGACACATCTTGAAAGGGAAGCAAATCAAATTCTTCCTGCAGGTACAAAGCCTCCTGCAGGTACCCTCGCTCCCCTATTCTCTCCTCCTGGTTGCCTCTATTTTTCCCCTCTTATCAGTGGGCATATTTCAAGTCCCCACAGTATCCTCTTCACTATTTTGTGAGGCTAGTGTGTGTGTATGTTGTGTACAAAACTAACTACATAAGAGACAGACTGCACACACACACACTGCAGCTGTTATCACTGCTCCCACCTGACTTCTTGTTGTTATCTATCCTGGTCATTCAGACTTTGGCTTGTCTGTCATTCCCCTCATCACTCAACCACTGAGTGTTTGTGTGTGTGTATCCAAGTCATCATACCTTTGACAGTCAGTCACAGGAGCATTGCTTGAAAAGCAGGAGCTCTCTCAGTCGTGTTACAATTACTGCTCGGCCCGCTCATGGTCTGTCTCTCCATGTTAGCTACACAGGTGAGCCCCTTCGCCTCACTGCCACTGAAGAAGGTCCAGATCCCAAACATACTATATAACAATTAAGTGCAGGAAGACACGCTCAACCCTGTTTTCTATTTTTCTGTGAGCACAGTTTGGGGATTTACATGCTATGAGATGTCCAGACATCTTAGAGGACATATGGGTTTAATACATGACTCACTCCTGTACCTCTACTATGGTTGAAGAGCTTCCCTTTCTTTTTTCTTTTCTCTTGTTTTTGCATTTTGCGCTCATTTGCTATGTCAGTTTTACAGGGGGATGACAAAGAAAAATGAGAAAGAAAAGATACACTATGCAAGAAAAGCTCCCCAGCTGGAATCAAAGTGGGTATGTGGCAGTCATGTAGTACACAAGTTAGGTATTTGGTTTTCATGACCTCAATTTCACTTAGATATCCATGCAGAATGTGGTGAACACAGCAGCACCATGATGGACCTGAAGCTGAGAGATTTACAAAAAGCATTATACAAGAAAGTATGAGAGTTAATAAAAAAAAAAAAAAAATGTTAGTAACATCTTTAGAGTGAGAGCAAGCTCTCATGATAATTCAGTGGCAAATGTGTAAATAAATCCTTAATGCACCCAGCAACATGGCGATTAGGCAATCTGGATGAAATGAGAAAGCACTGTTTACTGAAATTAGCCTCAAAGATTTTCACTACTCTTATGCTTGATCCACGTTGCATAAGGAAATTTTAATTTGAAGCTCCAGGCAACATCTGGCTTGATGAATAATACCCCACTCCTTCCGCTTCCTCTCTCCCACAGTAATATTACCTTTCTTTGAACTCACTGTAGATCGGGTCAAGCCCCAGACAACTGCTGTGGCCCAACTAAGACATAATGTTCGCTGCGATGCTGACAGTCATCATTAGCTTCCTTGAAAGCAGCCCCAGCTTATGTAAAGTAGGACGTAGGACGGAGAGGAGTGCGGCGTATGGACATGCAGGAAACAGATGGAGGGGGACGGGAGGGAGTGACACAGAAGAAAAGACAGAGACATAGAGAATAAACACACGAGAAGTAACACAAGAATAATGGAGAGTGAGACACATGGAAGAAGAGCCTCTGCAGAAGCAGAAGCAGTACTCTCAGCGGTGAGGCCAGGGCTGTCTGTCAGCACCTATCTGTCCTCCTGAGGCTTTGGAACACAAACCAGGCACTTGCCTCAAGCCACCAGTAACACTTATATAACCACGCACACAGTTAGATGACCCTTGACCTTATTCTATACTGCTGGATGGACACATGTGAGCTGCTGCATTACTGTTCAGCTGGAGGAGCATGATTTTCCTCCAGGCAGCTCACGCCAAGCTTGTTTAACTCCAAACACTGGTTTGGCATTTAAAGACACACATGTGCATACACTTACTCACACACACTTTACACATACAGTACATACATACTTACACACATATACATCTGAAGGCATTGTGTGATGCTCACAAATTAGCAGCACTACGATGAATCAAAAATATTCACCTAATTCAGAGATCAGAAACTGCACCATCATGCAGCTCTTTCTTCCTGGTGACGTCTTGGTTTAATGGAGGCCCCTAAACAAGCCCCGAATAACATCACCTGCCAAACGACAGCCTTGTTATTATTGCAGTCCATCTGCTGCTGTTTACAGGATGCATGCAGCGCTACTTTCACAGCTCACCATGGAGTGTGTGCCTGTGTGCGTGAATGCTTGTGTGCTTCGTAAACACACTTCTGTGGCTGTTCCTAAATAAATGATTGCTGTGTTTCTATTAAATTTAAATATACACCTGTTGTACTGACATGTCAGCGGAAGGCTGGGGAAACATTCAGATTTCTGGGATACATTCATACACATGTGCAGCAAAGAGGGCGGGGCCAAGGCCTACTGATCCTTTTTCTCCTCATTTCAGATTCACACCCAGAATGTGTGAGATGTCTGTGTTTCTTATCAAACAGGTGCACCAGCCTGAACACCTGTTATCTGAGGCGTACCCTGCGTGTTAGCCAGTGAAGTGCACCTCTCTCCTTCTGCAGGGATGGAGAGCCTGTGCAAATGACAGGTGAAAGTAAAGTGCAACTGACTGTGAATTCTGTAGGATTTACTAAAGATATAGACTTAAAGCTATGTAGGAAAGCCCTACAGAGTAATTGCATGAAGGTATAGCAACACCTGGATTCAGAATTCAGTCCTTAATGGCATATTCACAAAAGGTTTAAAACGACACAAAGAACAGCGCTTCTTCTAGTGCTGCATTTGTTTCATCTCATTAAATGCCATCAACAGCTCAAGCAAATCTGAACATAAACAGTACTGCATTGAAGAAATGATGTCAGACAACACTGGAGCTGCCAACATGCCAGATGACACCATCCAGAGGAAGGGAAGCATCTCCAATAACACTGAATGGTGAGTTCTTTACATCTGTTCTGTGACAGATTTCACCTACAAGTGTCTCCTCAATTAGTTGTGGCCCAACACCGACCCCTGCCTTGGTCCTCCTTCAATTTTATTTTGTCCTTTTTTTTTAACCATCTTAAGCAGCCAACATTGTCGTGGCGAGTAGCTATGTCAAGAGGATGATGGTTCACAGTTCCAGCTCACTGCTGGCTGGCCGGCTGAATGGCTACATTTGGACCTCCGAGGCAATGAATCACATTCACACATCCGCCATCTTGTGGTCCAGTCAACAGCACTAGCACAAAAAAAAAAGAAAAAGAAAAAAGCAGAGGCATACACGTTTGACCTCATGCATACACACATGAGCGCACACTGGTACACCATTGCTCCAGAGCAAGGACAAGGAGACGACGCCAAACAGGTCAAAACACATGATTGTTAGCTACAGATTGTTATCGTCCCCTAACGTATATAAATGAAAAAACCACAAAGTGTTTTCACTCTCTTATATAATAGTAGTCTTGACACACGCCAAGCTGTGGGCATGTGTCTATAAATGAAAGAGAGTTATGTAAGAGACTGCTATTGTGTCAGATCATTTCCCGTAGCTTAATGCGAGAGCTCTGATTTCAATATTATACGGCTGAAATTTGAATATTGCACAGTTTAGATAGGTCTGATGTTAGATAAGCACAAACAGCTACAACCACTGCGTCTTTACTTTTCCTCTGGCACAGCTCTGACTGGAGGAGGAAACTATAATATGTATTTATTCACTGAGGCAGAACCTCCATCCACTGACTGTCTATCTTTAGCATATGTGTCTTTCATCAGTAACAGTTTCCTAACCTCTACCTGACCTCTGCACTGCAGCAATGATTTGTCCTGGTGATCTGACAGCATTGCTGAAACATGGATGAAATGACCACTGAGTGAGACTGTTTTAGTGTGGGATTTTAAGTGAATTTGCCATTTCCTGCTAACCGTCAAAGACAAAAAGGAAGGCCGGTTGCCTCCACTTCCGATCTTCTCATCTGAGATGGAGGAGCAGTGTACCCTCGCAGTCCCAGCTGGGCTTCCTTCCAGCACAAATCAGATGAGCCTTGTGCTTCGGCCTCATGAAAATACAAAGAGGAGCTGGATCCTTGCTGTGAGCGGTAAGTGAACAGCCAAATATTAGTTCTTAATTGAAGGCAGCAGTTGTGTGTGTGCAAAGGCTCCCCTGCTGTGAAATTGTGGACAAACACACCAGGACACTAAGAGCCTACTTCCCCTTTTGCTCCCATTCTCTTTTCTCACCACTTTCTACTGTTCCCTTCAGCGTCCCTTCACAGGCAATGGCCTTGCTCTTTTCCTTTTCAAAAGATGATTTTTATAAATACTCCCAGTTTTTTTTTTTAAAGATAGTGTCTAGCTGTCATGACATGAAAAGAAAGGGCTGACATTGTTACCGGCAACAAATTTAAGAAATAAAATGTGTGGCCCGTTATGTGCAAGAAATAAATGTCGACTGCATCTTTTACTTTCTGTTTCATTCTCATCTCTAATCCTTCACTGTCTTTCTCTCATTACCTCTCCCTTACTATTCCTTGTACTCCTGCTCAGCGCAAGAAGAAGAAGGGAGAAGAAAAATGGGTGCTTATGAAAATCCTAATGAAAATTCAGTGTGTCTGTAATTGAATCCTGACGCCCGAGTCCTGACAAGAGGGATTCAAGCTACGGGCGGGATAACCATGCCTCGCCTCTCATTTCTCCAGCCTCCATCAATCATCCCACATCACTGCGATGACCAGGGCAACGGCCGTTCCAGTTCAATAAGAACCCATCAGTAAACGAGAGGAAAGACGGGACTGAAAACTGGAAGGTACAACGCACTCAGATATAAACAGAGAGAGACAGGAAAAAAAGGAACATGCTGTGCTACCC
Organism: Selene dorsalis; assembly: GCA_900303245.1. NCBI lineage: Eukaryota > Metazoa > Chordata > Actinopteri > Carangiformes > Carangidae > Selene > Selene dorsalis. The sequence goes on from OMNW01014715.1 coordinate 5,625, forward strand.
ATCATGGAGTTTTGCTAAACTTTGCATATTCAAATCTATTCAAAACACACAAATTCCCTGAGTGCAGCTGTGGAGATCATTTTAAAGTCTGCTGGCAGCATTTAGAGCTACATTATGCACAGAACAGAAATATGTGATGGTGACCTAGAAGGCAAGCTACATTACATTAGAATTGCTTTGCTAAAGTAAACACTAAGAATACCCAAACTATGGACACTATACACACGTACACATCGACCGCCAGTGCTTGAGCTAACGGTGCCTGAGGAGAACCCATATCCAATTCACACCTGAAGCAAACTAAGGCCACATTGTGCTGAGGAAGATATCAGACTACGTTTACAATCCAAACGCACACATGACACCAGGTGAATGGCCTCAGCAGTCCATGGTTTTACTCCATTGTGTGGCTCATTTTGGCTTTCAGCTGAGAACATAAACCAGGTCAGTCATAAGACACCACAGTACACCATTTACCAAGTACCTGCGTTTAACTGTCTGATGAGTCATTCTTTGTTCAGTTTGTAGAAAACAGTCAAGAGCCTCCATGAAAGCAGGGTATGTTGTTAACAATATATTTACCAATATCGCAGGTTTTGTGTTGGCAGTGTGATAAACTCTGTACCACATTTAGTCTGTTGTGATACTAAAGATCTCAGTCTAAATAATTAAAATGATTTCTAAACCTCGAAAGCCCTCTATTCTTGAAGCTGCAACTGGCACACAAGAAAAAAACGCCTTATAAGACGAATCTTTTCTAAAGCCCATTAGAGCCTCAAGTGACAGAACTTTTATATTCAAGTACAGCAGCTGTGGTCAAAGCACTGGCCGCTGCATCACAATGAGTGAGGACATGCTGTATAGATATAACAGACATAAAGATAGGACAAAAACACAAAGTAACTGTCAGAGAGGAAGAAGACAAAAAATAACTGCAGTTGGTACTTCAAACTTAAGACAGGGACAAAACTGAAAACAGAGGCACAGACACAGAGATGAGGCTCAGTTGGTCCAGTGTAGTGGCAGAACTCTGAGCTCGGTTGGTACTTTCACATCTTTGCCCTGTTTGCAGTGTCAGAGACAGTCAGACAAGTCCATTTCAGCGATCACATGTCAACTCATTGAGAGACCCTGTCAACAGTCTCTCCTCTCCTGGGTGACAGTGAGAGAATGAAACAGTCTCAAGGAGCCAGGATGGCAACTACAAGAGAGATGTAGAGAGAGATGAGATGGATAAAAGGTGACACAAGAAAGCTCAAAAATATTTTGAGTCATTTCTCTGTTGATCACAGAAAAATACTTTAGTACTTTAAGTGCTCTCGGCTCCAGAAAAGTATTTTCCCGTCTATAACAACTCCTACCCCTGGAGTTGTGGAGAAGAGTAGTGAAACAAAGAGAATGAGGAAATTATCACCAATTAAAGTAAAAAGCGAGTTGAAGACAATAAAGAAAGACCGAGAGACAGTCACTGTGAACTCGGTCAAAGAGCAACACGTCATGAGAGAGGATGGACATATATATGGACAAAGAGGGGACGGAGGTGGTGGAGGCAGTGGCCCTAAGACACAAGAAGCACTACTCACACGGGCTAACTGAGCCCTGGTGTCCCTCTGTCAGGGAGGTTCAGACCACGCACAGAAGCAGCATTATAGAGCAGTGGGTCTGGCCAAGAGGGAGAACAATAGCTCCTGTGTGCCGGAGCCTCTGGAGCATCCTAACAGCTGGGAGATAGGAGGTCTGTCTGTGTCCACTAAATGGCACCTAAAGGGGCGTTGCACATGGTGCACACATAGATTTTCTCTCCCTGCCTTTCCCAGAATCTCTGTCCCACCTTCCTTCCGCCTCCTCCTCCTCATGCAAGGCAGCCATCACTCATTTTACTTTTTATCTTTTTTTTTCTTTCATTTTACTACAAGCTCTTTCATTATGGCCTCTGTTATTCTGCCTGTCCTCCTATCACCCCTCTCAACCTCAGTAGAAAAAGACAAAGAGAGAGAGAGAGAGAGATACAGAGAGATATTCTTCCTACTAGCATGAGAAAGCCAGAGACTGGCAGAGGATCAGAGCAATGTCAACAAATAAGAGAGGTCCAAAAGCCTCCACAGGAGGCATGCCAAAGCTCTTCTATCACGGGGGCCTCTGAAACAGAGAAAAACATGAGAACTGCAAACTGTGCAGGAATGTTATCCCTTGCAGCAAAGAGTTCACAAATGGCATCAGATGAAACCATGGCAATATGTTTGACTCTATTCTGGGACTATACCTGAAGGTACAGGCCATTCACTGGGTAAAACCGATCACCTATCATACAGATCCATGTATCAAAGTGCAAAGTTATATGGTGAGACTTTCAACAGTTGCACCATGTTTCCTTGCAAGCACAAAAACACTAGATATAAAATAAAAGCCCAGGAGGTTACCCACTTGCAAGAGGACTATAGGGCAAACAACAGACATACTTCAGCACACATCCTCTCAGAACTGAGCGAGGGGTGAATTTGGTTCGCTGGTTCTGCAAATGTCATTTTGGGAGTAGACACACTGGATAATGTCTTGAAGCCAACTTCAAATTCAGCCAATATGTCCGCTGTTTTATGCATAGGCCCATACATGATCTCTGAGAGCTGTTGTGAAATCCAGCCTATAGCTTCCACTCACTCACGTTATGTGAGTGTGTGGACTGATGCAGACTGATCATTGTAACAGCTGCAAGGGGTCTTACTCTATTTTGTCCATGAAGTCAGAGCTACCTCCACACACAATAATACATATTTTGCACATTAATCATTTCTTTAACTGGCAAACTTTTCTGGGAAGTGTGCACATTCAGCACAGATTAGGTGTATCAGAATTCACTTGGTTTAATTCAATATCCTGATGAAATCTTGGAATGTCTTCTCTATGGATTTCAGTGTATACACTCCAGACAGTGTAGGTGTACAGAGCTGTGTGGGTTATTTTAGCTCTAGAAATCAGCAATTTCTATTTGTTGATGTTGACATGATGTCTAGACAGGAAGAAATACTCTCTTTTGGAACGGTAAAAGATTTGATCTGAAGTGACAGGAGGACAGACATTAATAAACGAACAAATAAAACCACTGAACAGATCTACACCACACTGAGCCTCATGTGCCTCCTCTGTATTACCATTGCCTTTAATATAATTCTAGGGGAGTGACAAACCAGCTCCATTTATCTACTGACAAACGCAGCAGGCACAGCAGACTTTTATCAATGGCTCTGCGGCTGATGTTTCCAAAGGTGATTCATTCATCACCAATCAGTGATCAGAACACACATTTCCATTACAGACTTTTCTGATGCTCTCTCTGTGTTGAAATACGCAGCCCCTGCTTCACTGTAGAGCAGCATCTCATGCCTCTGTTCTCATTCCTGCTTAAATTGACAAGCTGCAGAAAATATGATCACTTTAATGTAGCACCACGTGAGCTGGCACCATGTAATGCAACGACTATCTTCAAGCAGTCACCAATTATTATAGGTGATCACTGTACAACAATCACCAAAAGGGCAATGCTGCTCATGCCCACTTTTTTTGTTGCACTTGAAGTAGTACAAAGAAGGTTTCGGATTTCACAAAGCATGATTTTCACTGGGCTGAAGGCTACCATCCCCCATGACTGCAAACCAAGCTGGCTGGAATAGACCCCAGCTCCTATCCTGCTCTCTGAGGCAAGTCAATGCATTCTTAGTGGGAAAATTAAATCACGTATTGCCGATGCCAGCGGTTTGCCTAATCACACTGTACCACACTGAAAACTCAACACAACACGCTAACGAATAAAATTCACCAAATATAAAAACCTGTGGCATTTTTTTTGCTATAACGTTAAATCATTTACGGAGGAAAGGCAAAGATTTGCTCTCTGGTTTCTCACCAACATGATATTCCTCAGTCTGAATATGTCAAGACGCTGCTGCGGGAGCTCATGCAGATGTTGAGCTTTGCCATTTATCACCCTTCAAGCAGTCCCGTAACAAATTCAAACATTTTTTTTTACGAATTAATAAACCTACGACCGGTACTTTCAAGGTTTTGCCCACTTTGGACTCAACGTTGCCACATTTTGTCACCTGTGCACTGGGTTAATGTGGCAGTCAGTGATGGCCAAGCAGTGTTGAATTACCGAGACCGTTATTAGTCAAGCGGCTCCAGTTTTAAGTCGAAGGTTGCAACATGGTGACTCGGGTTTTAAGGCAGTTTAGTTGCTTCTGTGGTTAAGATACAGTAAGGTTAAGCTAACGTTACTAAAGTCACATTTTAGAGTAATAAAAACAAACGTGATGTCAGTACACAATGTTCGGATAGTTACCTGATATGTTTGTTAAAATTCCTCTTTATTTTCTGTCCATCCTCACTGAGCAGCAGAGCATGCCACCGTGTCCAAGGTTTTAAATCCCCGGGTCGGATCCATGATTGTACTGTCTCTGATATCAAATGTACTCCTGATGGAAGAGGCGGCGGCGGAGGAGAAGAGCCCAGGCACTTTTTTTCCAAAGGGATTCTCTGCCAAGATATCGGTTAAATTGACATCAAACCGAGCCGAATCAAGCTAATAACACGTCCCGTAGTAAAACAACATATCAGTCAGATTTACCCGTATGTGACGTATATGTTCTTTCTGAAGGAACGGTTGTCAAATGATGTTTATTCGCAGGAAAATATCCCCATTATAATCAGTGATAATGGTACGTACCACTCTATTGTTGGGGCGCGAGAGAGTGTCCCATGCAACTGATGTGTGCTCGTGGGAGGCTTGCGGATAACGTGCGCGCATGCAGTATTGGCTTGTTATCTGAAACCGTCACTTTGTGCTGTCTAATCGATTCCAGGGAAGGACCTTGATATGATTATTGCAGCCCTCATTGTACATAAAAAATCATATCAGTACAATATGAATCGATCTCCTACGTAATTATTTATTATGTCATATAAAGTTTATTAGAAATTCACTTATATAGCTTTTTTATATTTAATTGTGTAAAATATACTGAACACCACAGGCTAATGAGACTGTTCATTTGTTGTATTTGTTGTTGTTGTTTGTGTATGGCTCAACTTGCCTATAACATCGCCCAAAGATAGAAATTTCCTTAATACTAGAAGTTTTAAGAGTACCTGTCTCGGACCAGAAAGTAGTCAGTTTAATGCAACACCGAGAAAGTGAAGGAGCAGATTCTTACATTTAAGAAGATAGAAAACTTTGTTTAGAAAATAAATGAAAAGGAAGTCATCGAAACAAACATTTTTCTGCTGCTCGATTAATCAACTAATGTTTCAAATCTTGTACTGTGGATACTTTCTTAGATTATGGAATGTTTTTGACATTTTTATTCAATTTTATTTTTTTTATTTTATTTTTTGCTATAACGGAAGTCCCGCCCTCCTGCTTCCGTCGAATTCACAACATTCAACATGTCTGCCGCCATAACTTCCCTCGTTTCGTACGGCAGCGATTCTGATTCAGAAAATGAGTCAGAATCCAGCACCGGTGCCGGCAAAGTGGACCAAGTGAACCCAGACGCTACGGCTCACCTCAAACCACTGCAACCTGGACACACGATGTCTTTGGCTTTACTCAATTCTGCTCCCGAAGTCGCCGTTAAGGTAAGCTAACCTAGCTAGCTACCGTTAGCCGGATGTTACAGTAAGATGATAAACGTAACAGACGTTAGTCGCACCGTACTTACATGTTTTAACAAGACCTGTGGTATCAGTGAGCTACGCCAAACAATTTGATGTGTAGTGTTAAGAATTAGTGATAGTAAAAGTAAAAGTGGTGGGAAACATTGGGCGTCGAGCGGCTGGATGCTGTATGCTAATCTGTGAAGCTAAGAACATCTTGCTTATGGGTTAGACTAACATAAGCGATACCGCCTTCGGGTTGGGATTTTTGCTTCTATTAGTGTTATAGACTCTCGTTTACTGATATTGACATCTTCATGTTAGGAGGCTGTGGAGACCGGCACACACCTGGACCCTTCGTTGAAAGAAGTCTCATACAACCCGACATTCGAAACCATGTTTGCACCAGAGGTGATGTACACCAGAGATTATAGATTCAGTACCGATTTATATTGGTCTTGGAGATCTGTACAATATGATATGAGTGTCTTGAATATTACATGTGAAATAATAACGTGATATCCAAAGCTGTCTTGTTAATACTGGGGTATATGCTACTATATTGTATTACTTATTAATCAGCAGCAAGCTAAATACATAAGCAAGGCATTGTATTGCTGTTCTTACCAAGCTCCTTGAGTAGTGTATATTTGGTATATATTGTGCTCCTACAATTTTTCAATAAAGTGGACTATTTATCAATGTATTACCATTAAGTAAGCCAGGAAATTTCTTGTTATTCATCAAATTGTGCCTTCTGTGAGGGTCTTTAAAAAGGTTAGTGCTGTTAATGACTTTTTTTTATTATTATTATTGCTGCCTCATAGTTTGGCCCAGTGAACCCATATAAAACCCAGCAGATGGCTGCTCCCAGGAACATGTTGTCTGGCTATGCAGAACCTGCTCATGTCAACGACTTTATGTTTGAACAGCAAAGGAGGACATTCTCCACCTATGGTATGCTTGTCTCTGACCTCTGTCTTGGGTTGTGTTTATGTGGTCAATATAGGGACCCTGTTAGAATATTTTTTTTTTTATAACTCTTTCCACTCTGCTAACAGGTTATGCTTTAGATCCCTCTGTTGACATACACCAGATGTCCTCTAGTGCATACATTGGTGCAGTAGATGAGGCTGAGAAAAATAAAGGTAATAATCAATACTTTATTTGTATATATGAATGTGTTGACATTTGACTGTATAAATCTAATTATATGTAGAGTTATGTAGTATTTAGAGGGAAATTAGAACACTAATCTTCTGTGGCCTTTTCTTAAGGGTTAACTGTGTTTGAGAGTGGACAGAAGAAGTCAGAGAAAAGGAAAAAGGTCAAAGGTGGAGATGCCGGCGAGATTGACAACTTCCTTGGACCATGGGCGAAATATGCAGATGAGAAAGATCTGGCCAAACCTTCAGAGGTAATTTTTCTCAATATGAAACTGAGATTGTCACATCTTCACATGTTTGTGTGATTCAGTTACTACAGGAAAAACATTCGAGGGTAAACTCACTTCAGTTTTCTCACCGCATGCTTGGCTTTGTAACTGTACTCAACAGGATAAGTGATTGCTCATTTGGTAACTTTACTTTACAGGAAGAGAAGAAAGAGCTGGATGAAATCTTGGCCAAGAGACAGAAGAAGGGAAGGAATGAGGAAGACGCTCCAGCAGAGGAGAAGACCATACTCCATGGTACAATGATTACTCTTAATTTTATATATGAAGTAATTTGAATGGCTGTGGAGCTCAGTGAAATGATCAAGTGCTCAAATTTATTTTAAATTTGATCCTGGAAACAGCATCTCACCATACGGTGGCCACCATAAGTTGCTATTCTCCAGCTTTTCACCATATCACAAGATCCTCCTCAGCATAAATTTGCAGATTTGTCCTTTAATTGTCATTTCCTGAGCATAGTAAGAAATTCTTGTTTACATCTCAATATGACATAATGTTCAAAACCAAGACAGACTGGTTGGTCACTGCCAATCTGTCTTTAGCTCTCGAATCAATCAGGATTTAATACCATGAGAAACTGGCCCTTCCAAAAACATGTATCCAGCAACAGGATTGTCTCACATGACATTTTGTCTCTCTTCTCCCCACAGTTAAAGACATGTATGACTACCAGGGCAGATCTTACCTCCATGTCCCGCAGGATGTTGGTATCAACCTGCGTTCTGTGGATGTTCCAGACAAGTGCTACCTGCCAAAGAAACAGATTCATGTCTGGTCTGGACACACCAAGGTCAGTGGGAAGGGCCATAAATCATTTGCGTGACTGTATGTGAATATCTCTTTATCTACCAGAGAAAATCCTGCCGCTGTAAGTAATTCTCTACACGGCTTTGCTGATAAGTTCTAGTACTGCAGCGTTGTTTAAAATAATTCTGATATGCAAAGTGAGAGCTGTGTCACATAGGAATCTCTGTATACATAGAGAAAAAATCCCATTATGCAGTCCTTGTACGATTTTCTGAAGCAGTCAGTAAAAACCTCCTGGGTAGTTTCGAATAAAATGATAAAATGGTATACGAGCCACGTGTTCCTGACATATCCAAGATTATTCTATCTCATTCAAAACACCATCTTTATAATTCAAATGTAAAGGCAAACACAGGGCTATTCCAAGAAAGATCTGATTCAAGTTTCAGATCTGCCAGCTAGCTTCAGGGAGACAGAAATCACTCAAGTTTTAAATTGGCTCCTTTCCACTTTGTGCAGCAAGTCACAGCCTTCACAGTCTAATCTGAAATACAAAGAGGTTTGAAAAGATAATAAGAGTGTGGAAGTGCTGATGTCAAGATAATAGATGGGGTTGGCCCACATGGTGTCACAAAAGTTCTGTGGCATATTTTGAAGAAAGTTTGGTGACTTGCAGAGAATCATCATCATTTTTTTGACTTTCACAGATGCATTGTGATCTGCACACACACACACCCTTTCTGAGCTGGTTACCTTGAGATTTAACTGATGTCTCCCCTTAAAATTTTCTTCCATATTTAAGTCGCTGCTTTAATTTATATCAATCAATTTATTTTCCAGGGTGTCAGTGCTATCCGTCTGTTTCCAAGCTCTGGACATCTTCTGCTCTCCTGCTCTATGGACTGTAAGATCAAGGTAGATACTCACAAAGACGTACAAAAAAAACCTCCAGAGAAGTTAATTAATGGATAGACACACATTTCATCTTTGTTTTTTTAAAATGTAGTTTAATCACTTTATGATGATTGATGTGAAATGAAATGTGAGTTTTTAAGTACAACCATATTGCTCTGTTTTTGAGAAGAAACACACACCACACCAGTAAGCATAAAACAAAATATGTTAATGCCAAGGTTATCTTACAAATAGCGTGGTGGTCAAGTCTGCATGCAAAGCTTTGATATAAATTCAGAAAATGTACTAGTTGAATTTAATGTGGTGCTGCAGCAAATCTAATTTCACTTTTGGTTTTGTCCCCAATCACAGCTGTGGGAGGTGTATGGCGAGAGGAGGTGTTTACGGACATTTATTGGTTAGTATCTTCATTGAACATCTCCCATTCAAAATTATATCTGTACTTGATATTATGTAATAATTAATATAGAAATGTGGTCAAACATGATATTGTGAAATCCGCCACTCAAGTATAATGTTGTGTATACAATAATGGATCATCAGCAAACATGCTGACATGAACTATGCTGGAGGTTAAATGCAACCAGCCTTTTGGGAAATACACAGCAGTGACAGACTGTGAGCTCAGCATTACTGGAACACTAATGACACGTCTGCTGACCATTAACAAAACTCATGCAGTTTATTTATTTATTTTTTGACTAAATGATGGAGTCTGGGGTGCTTAGGCTAATACATGCGGGCCACTCTTACACCCCTCTCAGAGACAGTGCACTGTCAGAATAGAGATTGTTTGCAGTTGCGGTTCAGCTTGTCAGCTCCTTCACAGTGTATCCATAATTCAGCAGCCCAGGGGCTGAGGGGGGGAACAAGGGCCAAGGATAAGCACAAGACGCAGGGAGGAGTGAGGGTACAGGGGGAGAGAGAACACAGTTTAGGAGTGAATAAACTGACAGCGCAACTGGCTGAGGGGGTTGTGTGTAGGAGAAGTAGCAGACATGCAGATGATGATCAGAGCGGTGGTAGAAGTGCAGGGCAAGGTTGTAAAGAACATACAAGATTTTCACATTGTTGTTGCTGCTATGCCTTCAATTTGATCATGTATGTCCAGTTTACTTATTTTTGTATAACAGCATCATGAACAATTCTGTTTGCTTTTTTTTTTTCTTTATCCCGAGGAGATATATTTATCGCTGTTTTTCATTGTGTATCTGGATGACCTTGAGGTCTTTAGAAACAACATCTTTTTGTCTACACTACTGTTGAGTTTTGCGTGTTTAGTTTTATATGATTTAAGAGAAATCACAAAAGAATTGGGAATATCTGATGTATGGGTGCAGAAATGACTGTGCCTATCTTATATGTCTATATTCATGTTTTGATACAGTCCAACACAAAGGGTATATTTCATGAAGGTTGCCCTGCTTTCAGTAGTTTTGACTAGTTATGTGTTCCTTCACACACACATACACACACACACACATCATCAAGGCTTTCTGCAGCAGCGGCGTTGCCTTTGGTCTGCCAGCAAGCAGGGTTAGTGCAAGCGAGCAGGCAGACACTTAGCCTCAGTGGGCTCTGTTATCGCCGTGGAAACAGTGTAACCCTGATAAAAGCCAGCTTTAACAAGGGAGGCATCTGTGCGCACCGAGCCCACTGGGACCTCACATCTCCTACACCGTATGAGAAAAAGCCAAAAGGCTGCATAGATTGGGATTAAGGAAAGAATAAGGTGGAGCACGGTTGAAAAGACAGATGGAGCATGTAATGTTTTTCTTTCTCCTCCTCTTTCTGTCTCCAAGCTCATTTAAAGATTTCATTCCCCTCATGTCCCACAGCCCACTTCATCTTTCTTCCTCGGCATCCCCTATTTCCCTTAAGTAGATTTCACATTCCTCAAATGAACAGGGTATCAAAGGGAGGCAGCTGGGGGAGACTTGGCAACATATAAAATGCAATTTTTTTAGCACATATTTGTTTATTTGTTATGTGTGAACCTTTCTCCTCTGTGTCTTAGGACATAGCAAAGCAGTTCGAGACATTTGCTACAACAACACTGGAACCCAGTTCCTCAGCGCTGCCTATGACCGCTACCTTAAACTCTGGGACTCTGAGACAGGTATGGTCTGCCACTGTTTTCACCAAGCTCTCCGTCTTGTTATGGTTCTTGTAAAAGTACTGGATAAAGAGAGATGTACAATTAAATATCACAATTATGCAGTCAGTCAACTTTCCTGTGGATCTATGTAGAAACCCCAACATCTTATTTATATTGCAAACTTGATGAAGACATGTTCAAAAGAAACACACAAAAGCTTTCTTTTGATAATGCTGTCTCTGTATTGGGGACAAATTCTCTCACGGGTTTTCATGTTTTCCCGGTTTCTGTGATAGTGTTGAGTTTTCAAATTGAATTTTTTGTCTTGCTTTATACAAGTGGTTCAGGTCCATTTACCGCATATCCACCCCTCTCCATTCTGGAGTGCCAATCCAGCAGAGGGCAGAAAAGAGTTAAATCCCCCACTTGTTGATAACACCACCCCCTTTATAGCCATATCATCCAATACTTGTGTGTGTAAAGAGTTAAACATTAAATGAGAAGGGTTCTTTGCTTTTCCATTCAGTTTTTTCAGGATTTGTTTAGTATAAACAACAGCTGTTGCTTTTCCGTGTAGATATATAGTAGTGATGCATAGGGGGTCGTTTTAGGATTTTATTCCAGATTGGTCCCAGTGGCACTGGGTGCAACTGGATGTCACAGAAATTATGAAAGTAATGAAAAGCCTTCATTCTTAACTTAAGAGCCTCTTGATGTTGCAGTCATTTTAATTTCCTGGTTTCTCAGCTCAAGCAGTTGTGGTAGCATCACACCAATGGTGATTCATCTCTGCTGAATGGAGACATAAGGAGATACTGAATTTTCTGTGTTGTGACTGAGCGCTTGGCCCCTGCAGGGACAAGAGCATTCAAAACAGAAGAGTTGCAAACTGTCCCTAAAATTTAAACAGCTTGAGTTACCTTTTTAAAAAGCCTCTGTGGATTATTCTGAAGCTCTGACTCTCAATGCCCCCCACCCTACCTCCACAGGCCAGTGCATCTCCCGCTTCACCAACAGGAAGGTACCATACTGCGTCAAGTTCAACCCAGACGAGGACAAACAGAACCTTTTTGTTGCCGGCATGTCGGATAAGAAGATTGTTCAGGTAAAGCTGGCGTCTGCTGCAATGTGAGCAATTCGATTCAGCTCCCACCATCACCTCATGTATTTCCCAGTTGACCAAGCTGATGCGCTTGTAAATTTCTTTGTATACCCTCTGTGCCCACGGCAGCATGAAATACACTCCCGCCTCAACTTCCAGGCACTATAGTGTGTGTAGGTGTAGTGTGAGCATGTGACAAGAGTTTCACAAGCTGACAGGACAAGAGCGAGTCATTAATCACAAGCAGCATTAGGATGGAAAAGAGGCAACAGGAAGAGAAGAATTTGTGATAAAAGTTGGAAATCCAAGTAGACGGTTTTCATAGCGGGTAACCCTGAACCGATGATGAGCCCCTGAAAGATTGGATCTCCAAGGCCGTAACAAGCTAAGAGAAGAGAAAGCCTGGAATATGATTTTAGTTTCCAAAATGGGATTACCAAAGATGCCACTGTATAGTTTTATTTCTTTTTACTTTCAGTTCAGCCCAAATGAAGGATATGTCTGTATGTCCCCATGTCCAACCATTACCATAATATCTGGCTCAATAATCAGGGGTAGTATAAAAATCATGCCGCTCTGGGTTTTGAGAACAGATGGTTGTTCTTGTGAGCAGCCGAAGGGTAAGAGGTTGGAAAAAAAAAGAGCACGAATAGAATTAGATGTAAAATCTGTTTGGACAGAAATGAGTACTATTGGTTTGTAGCCTGGGGACCAGTTTATGCAGTTGTATTTCTTTTACATTTTAATGTGAGTAAACTGTTCCAAAAACATTGATGTTCAAGACAGAGGCCTGTTTTAAAGTGCCTAGCTGTCATCACACCCCTGCAGTTAAGTCGTTTCACCCCAGTCTCCCACAGGGTCCTCATATTCCTGTCTCATTTTACTTTTTTGTGACCATAAGAAAAGTAAGAAAAAAGCAGATGTGTTTACCTACTCTGTGTCTCCTCTTCTGTTTTTCTCCTGCTCCTGTAACAGTGGGACATCAGGACAGGCGAGGTGGTTCAGGAGTACGACCGTCACCTGGGCGCCGTCAACACCATCACCTTTGTGGATGAGAATCGGCGGTTTGTCAGCACATCAGACGACAAGAGTCTTCGAGTTTGGGAATGGTGAGTACAAATTACTTCTGAATTACACCTGAAATACTGTATGTATTGTATGTATTCAGAATTTGGTTGTGCTGCTTCATAGTGTTTGTTGCTCTGCCTCCAAACAAGGCATTAAAGTTAATGATGAAATGGGCAGCAGCTCAGATAAATACTTAGATAAAGTACATGATGAAGTTTAGTCATCCAACACTTGTTAAATAAAGGATAGAAAAAATTGACACAAATTCAAAAGAGAGCTACCAGTATTGACTGGTATTATTATATATGAGTCTATACGACGTTGTGAGCCTCTTTGCATAGTGTCTTTTTCATCCATCTTCTTTTGTCTTTTCTGTGTAAAAAGAAAACATTTAAAATACTCAAAATCTATATACTGTCCAGTACTGTTTCCTGAAGAAGCCTCAGTCTCGCACGACAACTTTCATCAGCCGTTAATAAGAAAGACGAGACATCAACAATCCTACGCACGACCCATCCTGAGACAGTTCACCCAGCTGTGCTGCTAATGTGCTGAGTCATAGCTCCTGCCACAGTTTGCCTGCTTTACATGCATCTATTATTCTGCAAGTCTACATTGTTGTTTTTTTCATACCCCGGAGTTAACATTGTTCCCTGACAATGCTCCAGCAATAAGCCGTCTAATCCTGGTCTCTGTTGCTGGTTGTATATTTTAATAAATAAGAATATGAAATGGTTCCACGTAATTTATTACTGGAAAGACAGCTTTGCTTGGATGACTGACAGGTCAGACGAAGTTCAAAATTAATTTTTCCCTTTTAAATCCGAATTCCGGTCTTATCAACAAAATCCCAAAAATGTTTTTAATAAGCTTTTTTTTTTTATAGAAATTATCATTGCATTGTCTTACTGCATTGCTTTGACAGGCCAATCAAGAAGGAATACCAAGAACTGCTTAGTCAGTGGTCGTCATTTTCCTATATATGTTGATTAGAAATGATGAGTGTTATTTTATTTTTAAAGGAAGGCAGGGTGGCCTTCTGTGTTTTCTCTTCCCTTGTCAGAACGTCCGAGCTTTTTTTTTTCTTCCAGAGCTTGAGAAATTGTTATTTACTATGATGATATAATGAAATGTTGACAGAATAACATGGGGCAAAAGAAAGACATCCCAAGAGTCTACTTTCTACACTTGTTTGGGAGGGAGGCTCCCACAGGCTTTTTCAGTGCAGCGTGGGAGCGAACAGGCGAGCGGTATGGCAGGCTAAAGAAAGGCTTTACTGTCCCGCTTTCTTCCACAGATTCCACCTGGCTCTGGGGTCTTCCTCCCTCAACAAGCTAACACCCCATATGAGAGCTGTTACATAACAGCTGAATTTACCAAAAAAGTCTCATGACTAGAATAGAAGTGGGGGCTTGCAGAGAGGGGCGGGGGGCACTGGATGGTTAAAAAAGACTGTGAGGCGGCAATTCGACAAGTCATTCACATCACAGCACAAACGCCCACACATGATTCAAATTCTTTCCTCGTTCTTATACACACGTATTCAAGATTTTTATTTTTTTTTCTGAGGAGACTACTTTTTCTGAAGCAAAGGTTTGTCATCAGTGAGCGTGCAGTCGCTGTATGCGTTGGAGGAGGCTTACAATCAATATGAAACGTACCACTCGCTGCCAGCAAGGGGAATTAGCTCTTGATCATAAAGGCATCATTCAGAGAGCGATGAAACGCTGGGCTCGGAGGGTCATTTTGGATGATGATGGATAGAGAAGGATGAGAGACGCAGGACACAGAATAGCAATAGACATTACTGGATTAGCACAGTATGGAAAGTGAGCTGCTGATTTTCCTCATTTATTTTCAGTATGATCTTAGTGAACAGTCTTAACAAGAGTCAGTCTGAAAAACGGTTTTAAACGAGTCCTAAAGTCCACTAAAAAATCCCCCTGCAACCCACATTGAATCACAGTATCTAAACATTTGTCCACTAGAAAGAACTGTACTAAAGCATTATGGTGTCAAACTTTTGAAATTGAAAAAATATTTCCCTTACTGGGCTGTCAATAGTAATATCATTTTGTCAAATCCTCTTTTCACATCATTTTTAAAAAGGAACCAAAGATGGTCTCCTTCATTTCCTTCTCAGTAAAAGACACTCAGTCTTGATTTAAAAAAACAAAACAAAACACAAATCCCACCACAGATATTGTGTCTAATACAAAAATGCTGTTTTTTGTTTGCTCTTCCAGGTCAACCAAGCTTACGGACAATGATGTAAACAAGGATAAATCATTTGATGTTAATGAATACTGTATCTCTTGTGTATAGATTGTTTATCGTGTGTTTTCTTTTCTTCTGCTCCCATGGCTCTCCAGACAGCAAAACGATCACACGTTGGTTATTTCTGGAGCTCACAGGAAGAGATCCAGTGGCCTTGTTATCTCTTCAGAGTTTAACTTGGCTTGTCTGCAGACATTGGCTCTGACAAACCCTGGGGCCCCTTTAATGTCTCACTGTGTGCACACGTGAATTTAAGAGTGTTTTATGTGTGCGAGGAATCTCATTTCTCATTTTATTCTCGTCTTCAGTTCTTCAAAGACCATTTTTGGGCTTGTGTGTGAAAACACAGCAAAGTCACTTTCCTCCAGCTGTTACACATCACACGCAGAGACAGAGACATGGCCTTGTTTTAAGCAGATAGCAAGATGAGTTCAGGCTATTGCTCATTAGTCCTCATTACACACAGAGTAAAGCAGACAGACACTCATGCACCAAGTTTGCAGCAAGTTCCAGAGGTCAGTAGAAGAGGAACAGAAATTGGCATGCTGTTATCCTGACAGACACACACAAACACAGCACAGTGTAAATTAGGATGACTTTGTGCAGACCACTTAAGATCAAATACCCGAGTTTCCTGGCTCTTCCAAAGCTTAGAGACAGAGAGGATTACTAAGTAATTGGTTGCCGCTACCGACGGCAGTGCTTCATAAAAAGCTTCTAGTTCTTTCAGATCACATGGATTTATTTACATTCTGTAGCACTAATGACGATAGTGCCTCTTTTTTCATCATCATTGTTTTCTCTTTCATAACAAGAATTTTTGAGATGACTCAAGCAGTTGTAGTCATAAACACACAGCAGTGGCCTGAATGTTTTCCTTGTTGAGTTGTTCTTGTTCAGATTGTGTTCTCATCCAGCATTTAACCCAACCCTCAAATGTGCTCACAAAGCTCTGTGCTTTTTATTTTCAGGGATATCCCTGTGGACTTCAAGTACATCGCTGAGCCCAGTATGCACTCCATGCCAGCTGTGACACTCTCTCCCAATGGTGAGTAGTGAAATCATGGCAGAGTGGTCACAAACACACAATCAGGCACACAGTAGAAAGGACTCTGGGGAACATAAACCTATATCACCAGATTGAAGTTGTTGGCTGTTGCTCAGCAGGATGAAAAACAAAGACTGGCACAGTTCAGATGAACAATACACATTCGGTTTTCCTTCATTCCTGTGATATTTGTCTGTCGCATGGCATTTAAAGACTAGCTGAGCTAGTTACATTTCATGTGGTAGAAGAAGAGAGATACTCTGGCCTTCACACAGGTACTGTTGGGCAGTCTGTTAATTATTAAATGAAAACTGAGAAGGAAAATTGATGCGGAAGGAATAGTTTGACATTTTATTTTATTTGCTTTATTGCCAGAGTTAAATGAGAAAATAAAAAACCTCAATCATAACTCTGTAGTAATTATGAAGCTACAGCTGGGAGGTGCTCAATTTATGAGTATAAAGAGTCAAAGCGCCTGCCTCTTGAATCTTGATATCAGATGACGGTGCCCTTACCCAGCCAAGAGATGTCCCTACACATACCAACCAGTATAACTACAGATGTGACAGGGACAAAGACATGTGTGCTATTTTGATTTATGAGCATTCTGCAGACGTGCAACTCGATGGGAGATGACAGCGGTACACAGATATGAATGGGATGAAATGGATGTAGCCATGTTTTGTGAGCAGGACTCATTCCAGGTGATAACAGAATTAACAGACGGCCGTCCTCTTCAAATATACAGCATCTGTTTGAATCAGGAATTCCCTGTTGTACCCACTCAGCTTCAGCGACCATCAAACTCAACTCCTCTGTCGTCGTCTGTTCCTTCCCTCACTACCCACCTTTGATTCTCCCTTTTATGTGCTCTCCCTGCTCTCTTCCTTCCTCCTGGCAGCGTTCTTATTTGTCCCAACATGATTTGTTTCTCCTCAGCACGTGAATAATGAATGCCTTCTCAGTGGGAAGCCATTCAGTTTTCTCTAATGCTTAAATGCCCCCCCC
>OMNW01014715.1:23012-33618 GCA_900303245.1 Selene dorsalis
ATGCCCCCCCCCCATTCCCTCCTCCCCAGCACTATATCCTCTGCCTCTCTCTTCTCACCATCTTCAATAAACCGACAGAGGCTCAGTCCGCCGGTGAAATCGGCCAGGTTGTTTTCATTCCCCTGAATCTTATCGCATCAGTTGTTTGTGGACAATAGTGTCTTTTCAATTTATGTTTTATGACAGAGAATGTAAGTGAAGGACACACACACCAACACTTGAGCTCTTTCTCATACCACATTAATAATTTCCATCATGTTCCCCTTCAAGAGGTGCACTGAGTCGTGTAATGCTTTGACACTGAAGCGCTGCCTCTTATCACTGTGCGGTGACTTCGAGACCACAGCGTTGTCAGGAGCTGAAACACTCTGTAAAGTAGATCTCGACCGAGCAGTGACTGATGAAAAACCTCTTTTCATTTTTCACTAAATTGCCCGGTATATATCCACCAATTACAATGTACCTGTCGTTAAAAATGTTTCACTCTTCTTGATGTCCCACCACATCAGATTTGTTACTCTGGCATGGTTCGAGCGCACGAGCAGCATCAAAGATACTCGCGGCTGCTTGTTAAACATTTGGCTGTAAAGAACGCGCTAACGAGACAAACTAGCAAGTTAATACACACTTGGAAACTTGCCGTGACAACCTTTTACAGCTTACATGTGTTGAACGCCTCTGATACCACCATACTTTAATAGCACCTTTTTTGTTGCTCATTTGTAAGGATTTTGTATTATTGTACAAATATAACATCGGTGTTCTGCAGCTGTGTTATGTAATACACTTTTCCTGTTTCTCACCACAGGCAAATGGCTGGCATGTCAGTCCATGGACAACCAGATTCTTATCTTTGGAGCCCAGAACCGCTTCAGACTGAACAAGAAGAAGGTCTTCAAGGGTCACATGGTGGCTGGCTACGCCTGCCAAGTGGACTTCTCCCCAGACATGAGGTAAACCTTTTTATTTTGTTTCTGCTTGCTCTGATAAAAGATAATATCAGTGAGATACAAGCAAGACTCAGCAAGAGATTTCATATAGCTCATTAATATTAGTAAACACTTGTTTGGCACTCAGGAATCTAAACGTGCCAGGAAAAATAAAAGCAGGTCAAAAGAGATTAAATTCCTCTTTTTGATTAGTTGTAGGGAAAGTGGAAGTACAGAGAGAAACAGAAAGGACATGAATAGCATAATCAGGAAAATGAGAACAAAATGAAAGAATATGTTTATTCCAGTAAATGAAAAAGAACGCAAAGAGCAGTAAAACGTGCTCACAAAGACCACATTTGTGAAGGTATCTGCTCAAAAACATGCTCTTCATGTTATCTACTGTGTAAGCTCCACAAGGACAAGGAGAGCTAACTAGGGCAGTCCAGCAGCCTAATTTTAGCCAAAACTCCCATTAAGACCTGTTTTCTCACCCACCACCACCCACTATTGTGAGCAGGTGCCCTCATGTCCTATCCGTAACCATAGCAACACAGCAACTCCCGACTAGACTAAACACCAGAAAACTCAAAAGACTCCCACCTTTTGGCAGGTGAAATGGAGACAGAAATAATTTTAGCACAGTGTTAATCTTTCCATTCTCACCCACCCTCTCCTCTCTCTGTCACTCTCTTCATGTCTACCAGTTATGTGGTGTCCGGTGATGCAGATGGAAAGCTCAACATTTGGGACTGGAAGACCACCAAGCTTTATCACAGGATCAAGGCTCATGACAAGGTTTGCATCAGCGCCCTGTGGCATCCACATGAAACCTCCAAGGTGATAACATGCGGATGGGATGGACAAATCAAACTCTGGGACTAGAAGTCATCGGTGTGCGTCTTTGGGGGACAGGGATACACGGGGTCTGGAAAATGTTGGGCAAAACTGTTTGTCCCATGGATATTGTGAACATTTTTAAGTGAAAGCCACAGGACTGGTATCCAGTCTTATTATAGCAGTGTATTTTTGTATCCTGGCCTGAGCTCTAAATATAAACCCATGTAATATCTGTACAAAGATGAACACAAGCATACTTTAAGAAACCGTTTCTACTGCAAAAGACATATTAGGGGAGAAGTTTTCTGACTAAATGTTTTGTTATTTTAATTGGCAGCGTCCTGTGTAGTATACCTTTTTGTAATTCTCGGTAAAAATTCTTTGTTTTCAATTGTCTGACCATCCCTTTGTGGAAATAAACATACTGTAAAATGAAGCATAGTTTCCTTAGAAAAACTCTTTCTGCCATTGATAATTCAGCACAAAATCATGACAAAAAGATCCAGACACTTCTTTTTTTTTCCTTAGTTTATTAAACTGCACCAAAGGATTTGGCAAATTACAGTAGTGGGATCATTTTTTAAGGTTTTTCCAAAATGTTTTTGGCTTGTGTTATATTAAAGTTGCTGATGATTTTCTAGTGGATCTCAGATAGTGGATTCACCAACTGAACACCAGACAAAAAAGGGAAGGGGAAAAAAAAAGACCTGACAGTTACATAAAATGTTTCTTTGTGTGAATCTGAATGGTTTTCTATTATAACCCAGGGAACTGCAGTATGCAAAAATAACAATAATAATAGTGAGGTCTCTTTCTCATCTTTCCTTTGTCTTTTGTGTGCTTTCGCACCCACACATCCTCATTCAAATATCCCAAAAAACACAGTGTACACTGTACAAGTCTAGAGATATAAATGTTCAGTTCTTCATATTGCTGTTGCATTTTGATTTCTAGACAGTCATACAAGGTTCAACTGCAGCGAAAGCATCTATTCGCCCAGACAGTTATCATCTTCCGCCTCCGGAGCAGATCTCAACTCTTTACATCTACCTCTACCCTTTGACATCGTGTATCCATTTCCTGAAATTCATGTACTATTTTCGGGAGCAGCAGTCTCTGGTTCTGCGTAGACTTAAGTTGTCTGATCTCAGGCAGGAGCGTTTGGCTGTGAGCCCAGTCCAGACAAGACCGTGATGACATGGGCAAGCGTGACTCAGAGGCTGACCTGCAGCCAACGACACAGCCACTATGAGGTAGAACACAGAAAGCCTCTGGAGGCAATTACTCTGCCCCTCTACACAACTGAGGTCATTACAGGCCAGGAGAGGCAGAGCAGGAGGATAAGTAGGAGCAGGGATTTTAGCTCTACAAAAAGGTCAAGCCAGATAAGAACAGTCTGTTGGAGAAAAGGGAGCTCTGTATCAAGAATGTGCTCACACTGGTGCACATTTTAATTCACAAGCCTCTGCAGCCAAAGTCTGTTTTTTGGGCTGCACCTGTTTGATCTCAGTCTGGCATCCTTCAAGGCTTCCACTGTGTGTTCACCCAGCTCAAGATGTAAGCACTGCTGGCATTGAGGACATTCTTATGCAGGAAGAGGTGGGGTTTTGCTGGGTCACTGTGGACGTGGAAGAGCCGGAAGTTGGCGCGTTCCAGCTCCTTGAGCAGACTGTACCAGTACCGCACCACGGACGGGTCATCGCCGGCCACCTCGAAACCCGCCCAGTGCAGGTGAAGCTCCAACAGCAGCTGACCCACCGAGTCCAAAACTCCCTCCAGAAGCAGGTTCTCCAAAATCTTCCACTCTGCACTCTCCATATCCGCCTTCAGTACGTCCACCTAGAACAGAGAAAGATGACATTTTTTCATCATTTCATCATTTCAGGTAATAAATGAGTTCTGTTATAGCATTGGAATGACATTAAACTGTGTGGAATTATTGAACTCAAAAGCTATTAAAAGATGAGAAGGAGTAAGTGAAGCTTGGCCTTTGTTCATGCTTTAGTGATGCTGATGATGAATTGAGCAGGAGAGCAGCCTGACGAGGCCCGCTGTGTTGGAGCAGGGAGGAAACGCTTCATAAGATGAATGTTAATCACACCCTTAGGTTATATCCATGTAAGGAGACGCTGCATGGCCAAAGTTTAATGCACATCCTCAGGATCTTGAGATTAGTCTTGACTCTGCTGGGTTGCTAAAGATGTCCATAGCCTGACCTTCGTGTGTTTTAAAAGGCTTGTTGGCGACAGCACTTCCCTGTTCTTTCAGCATTTTCTCAGCTAGTACATCATGTAGCCACTAAATTAGTCGTGATAATACCTGAGGAGAGATTCAGATTACAGGATTTATCAGAAAAGGAGCCCAGGGTTTTGTCAAGGATTATTTCATTAATCCTTTGAGATGCTAGCTAAAGGAAATTCAGGAGTTCTGTTTTTTTTTGTAGAGAAAAATGTTCTACGACTCAACCGAGAACATCGTCTGCCGCTGTGACAGCACAGATACTAAAGTGGCCATGAAATTTCTCTCCATTTGACGCCTTTGGTGGTGCCACAGAATTCCCAGGCCTCATTAGTGGGACTGAGCATTTCTCAGAAAACTCTCAAACAACTCTTATCTTTGAAGAACAAGTCCAAATGCTGTCCCCCGTCCTTCCCATGGGCCTCCAAACTCCCACAAGCAGAGATCTGTTCTTTAATTGGAAGGAAAAGTCATAATGGAAAATGATGTGGTGTCAACAGGAGGTGATGTATTTACTCGGTTTCTTAGAGAGAGTGCGTCTTGTCAGAGAATATGCGAGCGTCACGCTGTGTTTGTGTGCATTTGTCGGGAGCGAGCAGCTCGTGCAGCTTCAGTCTGTCTTAATGATGTAAAGTCTGTTCATTTTTCAGTGTACTTGATCTAAATTGCCTCTTGTCTCAGTGGTCTCTGATTCAATGCTGCCAATATCAGCTCTCTCTGCAGGAAGGAGTCACAAGCTCTGGCAAGGCTCCTGTCTGGTCTCAGCAAAGTCCATATGGTGTCGGGGCTTTGGAAAGATGACTTTTGCTACACTGCTGTGCAGAGTCAGCCACGCTAAGTGATCTTTAACTGTGCTGGAAGGAGCTTAGATATGATAAGAGTCCTTGTGGCTGGATAGCAAAGTTATTTCATGTCAAAAACAAAAGTCATTTGGGTGAAATACAGCACAGAGCAAAAGGTTTAGGCACTTCTGATGTTTCCCTGATGAGTGTTATCAATCATGCAATCTGATGTCTCCCATATTTGTACTGTAGGATGACAACAACCACCAAACATACAGCCATGAAGGTCATTAAGAACCATCCTCAGAGACCAGGGGAACATGGAGCACTGCAACAGATGGTCTGGCCCCAGCAGAGCCCTCATCTCAACATTATGGAGTCAGTCTGGGATTACATGACAAGATAAAATACATTTACACAGTGGCAAGTTCGCCGAGATGTTTAGAGCAAACATCCAAAAATTAACCAATTTGTCTAATTTCAGTTTAACTGTTTCATTTTAAGCTCATTTTTTAATTTTGAGCTGCACCAACAAACCCGTTCTGACCTGCAGCACCTTCCTCGTGCGGTCCGAAATCAAAAATGCATAAAGACAACTGTCATTCATAGAGTCTTGTTAAAATTCTGTAAGACCACATGATAACTTTCAAAACAACCACGAACCAAACTGCACTCTTCGATAACAGCTGATCTCTCAGAACGGCCTCTGCAGAATATTATGTAAAATAATTTTGCACTCTACAGCCCTCCACTGCTAAAAAATTAATGTAAGACTTCTGCAAACAGTTTTCTTTTTTTTGTAACCAATAGGAAAATATTTCCTCCCCTCCCAGCGACTCAAGCAGAGAGTGATCAAAATATACTGGGTAATTATTTCTGTGAAGCGGTTCTCAGGATTAGGCAGCACACTGGGACAAATTTTAATTTAGAGGCACTTTTGATGAGGAGTTGTCTGAGTCTTTGTAAACAAACAAGTTTGATGATTTGAGGAAACAACTTTAAATGGAAGTTTACACTTTGGTCTGTTAAGTGGCCTGAAAAGTGCTTATTTCACGGTGGGCAAATCCCATCTGTTAACGAGACTTTTATTTGTTTTCCCCCCTTGCCTCCAATGACCCATCTTATCAGAACGGTTCAACTGTTCCTGTACTCCAGAGATCTGAACGTCGCAGCTTACCTAACCTTTATTGTGTTTTATGTGCTTTAATCAGCGAGCCTGCCACTCGAGAGCTGATCACAATTAAAGATATTTAATTACACATCTTAGAGGTTTGCTGTGCCTGTGCTGTCAGGAGCTCTTCAAAAACGGGTTTGACAAAAGGACCCACGATAGGAGCCATCTTCATATTCACCTGTGCATCCAGTATTCAGACAATATATGATGTGATAAAGACTAAAAAACAAACAAACATGTATTAATGTCTCACTTCTTTCTGCAGGTGGGTCAGTGTGGAACGGCACCTTAAAAACACATCAAACAAGCAGCAACATTTAGGACACAGACTAAGACCCTGGGAAACAAAAAGCATGTTGTTCTGTATTTTGTTCTTTTTATCTATGATTCAGTATGGAAACCCCTAATTAGTTTTTCTATGGAAGAATGGCTGAGCAGTGCTGATACCGCTCCGCTGTCCAGTTACCGACATGATCAATATGCAGTCTGTTTCAATAAACGAAAGTGACTTCCTGCTTGTGACATTTGTCCCTGTGGTGACAGTGTCTGCTGTCTCAGCTGGTCACCACGGTGCCCCCTGCTCAGTCAATGAGTCATCGGTGTTGTTATTTTAACCAACGCAGATAAGAAATGCTGCACAAATGCATATTTTGACCTTTTCAGATGACTCTGTTTCTTCACTGCTGCTTTTCTCGTCACAGATGCTGGGCCACAGCCTTTGAGGAGAAGCCGTTCTGCTGCTGCTTGCTCCTCTGGCACACTGTGTACTCCCATTAAAACGCCATCACAAGGGTGCCTGCGTGGCTCTGCATTTCAAACAGGTGAGTGCTGTCATCTATAAAACAGCATCATGCACGAACCTGCCATTACGTATGTGCATATAGGTCAACATTTGCTTGCAGCTTACTGACAATATCTTCATATAGTTACACTATATGTAAATATAAAAGGCTAATATGTAATTCAGAGTAAAAACAGAGAGGGAAAATGATCAGGAAGCTACACTAAGATAAATAAAATAAACTTTCTGATTGTGGTGCAAAACAATCTGAAAGTGCACAAGAATTATCTGCAGAAAAACTACACATGAGCTACTTTCCTTCTCATGAGGAAGAGATAAGAAACCAGAGCTCATCTGCTCCTCAGCTGTGATTTGGAGCCGACTGCTTTCTTTGACCTTGAATTATCATTCAGCCTAGTCCTAAACAGGTGTGTTCACTGAATCTATAAATGGTTATAGATTAGTATGCATACTATCCGTGGGCTTGGTGTGTGTATGCATGTGATTCATCTTATATGCCGATCCCTATCTGATGACCTGAACCATAAACCCTGGGGGGCTTTGAGGAGCAATCAGCATGATAATATTTAAAGGGGGGAAAACAACATTATTCGTATATGGGAGTTCGTTCACCTGGAGTCTGAGAGGAATGAATCATGATGAGCTGTGTTATGTTGGGATGCTCAGGAAGGAGCCTGTGTTTGCATGTAGCATGCGAGTGAAGCTGGCACAGTGAGGAATCAAAAATCACTTTCATATAGTTCCAGGTGGTTTTTACATTCATGACTTATTCATAGATTCCCTGTAACGTATTAACTCTTGCCTGTCTGTGTCCGAAGTTGCTCAGGATGGTGGACAGTTTCTTCGTGTTGGCGTACTGACGCTGGGCCGCGATGGCCGGGTTCGGATCCCTCCAGTCTACTGAGAGCCGGTGGAGCCACATTTCATCTTGCTGCAGGTGAGGCTGCTTCAAGCTGGGATCGAAGCAGTGAACCTCGCACCCCGTCCTGGCGAGGAACTGCTCCAGGGTCCGGTCGTCCACCCCCAACCTGCATCCACCCACACAGGACAAAGATAATCAGGTTGGTAGATGAACTGTAATACTTTGTTGGTACAAGGCAAAATATGGACATAGATGATGAAATGATGTCAGTGTAATGTTGGTCACAGGATGAGCCAAGGACTTATCAAAGTGACAAATCATCGATACTGAGAGAATGTTTCTAGTATTATGCCATTACTTGTTGAATTATTTCAAACAATACCCAGCTCTAGATGCAGAACAATGAATGAATGTAGCTTTAAATCGTGCAACAGCTACAAGTGAGATCTCCTGCATTTCACTTAACAGGAATGGCAGTCCCACCATGCTGTCATTTAATGGTACAGAGGGCAATTGCTTACAAGCACAGACTAGGATGAGGGCTTCCTGCTTTTATTCTTAACTGAAGTGAGCTAAAACTTTTAGCGTCAAGAGAAAACATCCCCTCAAAGCCTCGTTGTTTTTCGTTGTGACATGAAACATCACCAGCAGCAGTTGTCACAAAGGTCAAAAGCAGCAGAGGGGTTTCTTGGAAAAAAATGCTACTGACGAGCTACATATCAAATGTTCTCGCTGTGCAATCCAGACTTGACCTTTTCACTAAAAAGCCAAAAGAAATCAATAAAACAAAAAAAAAACTAAACTAAACAAAGAGAAAATAAGCTTTAAAGCCGGGAGATACGTCGTGTTTCTGTTTCTCTCTTATGTCTCTTTCGTTTAGTGTTTCTGTCTTTTGTTCTCCTCCGCTTCCTTTCCTCTTTCTAGTGGCCTGCGTCTCCATTTTGAGCTATGATGTGTGCAAATGAAAGCAGACAGACACATTCCCCTGCATTTCTGTCTCTTTCATGCTTCACTCTCTCTTTCCCACTTCCACTCTTCGCCGACTCTTTCTCTCTTTATCCA
Organism: Selene dorsalis; assembly: GCA_900303245.1. Classification (NCBI taxonomy): domain Eukaryota; kingdom Metazoa; phylum Chordata; class Actinopteri; order Carangiformes; family Carangidae; genus Selene; species Selene dorsalis. The sequence goes on from OMNW01014715.1 coordinate 31,702, forward strand.
GCCCCTCCCTCCACTAATTCTGCAATTTTCTCCTCTCAAGTCACTGTCTCCACGCTCCCCCGTGTCTTGTTTGTGCTGCGGCTGTATTCTGTAATTGTGGCAGTGGGAGTATATTTCACAGTGCACGTTTTTGACAGATGAGGCACTGGGTCCCCCAAAAGCATTGCACTAGCAGGGAGATGAGAGATAAGTGTATGGGAGAGATTGAAATGCAACTAGATGTCTCTTTTTACAGCGCCAAATATTTCCTTGAGAGTTTCTCGTTCTCTGGTGAGGTGTTTTTAGCTGGGAATCAGTACCATGACACTTAAGATGACGGGAATCAGGAATTACTCATGGACCAACAGGGGCTAAAGGGGGGAGTCACAGTGCATTAGAAGCTCTTCTGGATGAAAATGCTGATAAAGGAGGGTCTCTACTAGTTGTAATATCCTCTCTCATGAGACTACAGAGTGCAGGAGTGGTAACAGACCGGATAAAAGGATATGTAGAGTGACTGCAGAGGAAAAGATTCACCTTCAAAACATGAGGGGTGTAAGGGATACCAAGAGATCCCTGTTGAATAGATGTCGTGGCAACCAGGTGTGTGTGTGTACTCCTATCATTGTGAGGACAAGTGTGAATTTTAAACCTTTGGATTGAGGACCATTTTGTTAAGTGTGGACATGTAGGCCGGTCCTCACCATATTTTCATTGTAATGGCTTCTAGAGGCTGTTTTTATGCATTTCTCCAAGTTTCAGAGTGGTTGTCAGAAAGATGCCAATATGGGAAAATTTGTGGAAAAACTTATTGTGTGTCTGGATTTCCTGGATACACACACTTTTTGCTCTCTGCTGCCCCCTACTGTCAGTGCAGTACTAACCACATAAAGGCCTGTTCAGTCCTGGTACACTATATGTCTGAGGTGATCTTATCACAAGTGAACGGCTTTAAGCAGGTGTTCTTCTATTTTCCTTACACTTTACATGACCAACATACTAATTAAACATGTCGTTGAATCTAAGCCACCTATCTACTGTCTTTATAATTTACTCTCCTCACCTGGCCTATTTGTCAGACAAGGCTCATATGTAAGATGGATGTTAAAAGAAAGCACAGCTCCACTATCAGCAGGTATAGGGCAGGGATCATGTGTACAGCACATCATCTCAACGTGTGTGATGTCCACCAGAGTGAGAGTCAACTTCACCAGTGTATCCAGTCAGCTGTAGTAACTTTAGTCAGCCAGAGACCATTTGTCCTGACATTCATGAGACTTATCAGTGTCCAGCCTACTTTTCCTATGCCAGCATGCTAGGCTTGCAGGTCTGAGCTTCTTACTCCCTGTGGTAGAAACTTTGTTGCATAACAATAACAAGTATTGTAAACTGGACTTAATTGACTGAATTATTGTATATCTCACCAAACTAAGATGAAGTCAGTCAGGGTTCAGGGCCTAAGAGGCGGGAGGGAATTGGGCCCAGCTCTGGTCCCGGTACCGGTCCCGGTTCCGGTTCGGGTCCTGGTCCCGGTCCCGATCCCGATCCCGGTCCCGGTCCCGATCCCGGTTCGGGTCCCGGTGCCGGTCCCGGTCCCGGTTCCGGTTCGGGTTCCGGTCCCGGTTCCGATCCCGGTTCCGGTCCCGGTTCCGATCCCGGAACCCGAACCGGAACCGGGACCGGGATCCGAACCGGGACCGGAACCCGAACCGGGACCGGAACCCGAACCGGGACCGGGATCCGAACCGCGACCGGAACCCGAACCGGAACCGGGACCGGGATCCGAACCGGGACCGGAACCCGAACCGGAACCCTAACCGGAACCGGGACCCGAACCGGAACCCTAACCGGAACCGGGACCCGAACCGGGTCCCGAACCGGGACCGGAACCCGAACCGGAACCGGGACCGGGATCCGAACCGGGACCGGAACCCGAAC
>OMNW01014717.1:17494-29728 GCA_900303245.1 Selene dorsalis
CCTTCCCCGCCCCTCCTATCCCTCCCCCTTCCTCCCCCTCACAGATGAACCCCATGTCCCCATCTCATCCTTTTTTGAAGAAGAGCACGTACTGAGCTGCTGGGATGAATCATTTCATTTCCCTGAGCATTTTGCCACAAGAAAAATCTTTTTCATATTTCTGGAGGCATCTCGGCATGTCACTGCCTCCTCAGTGTCAACCCTCCTATCACATGTCATGATGCAGGGCTTCCCATTTGAAAGGTTTCCAAGGTAAGAGGGTTAGAGTAGGTTTCTTTACCTTCTTCCTCCTGACCGGAGTCAAAGCAGAGTAATTATTCATTCACGCGGGGCCGTCTGGGATGATGCGCGGATGACATTTTCCCTCAGCTGCTTTGTTGTTGCAGATCCAAGGCGGGAAGGATTGTCAGTGCCTAACATCTGCCTTTCCTCCCTCAGCCTCGGCTCACTACAACACACCTCAGCAGCTAAGAAAATAACTGAACACAGCCACAGGGATTCTCTTTCTCTCATTTACAGACTTTCAGGTGTAAGCTACACATGCAAGGCCCATAGCGAGATGAAAACAACTCCACACAATCATGTTTAATATTATTTTACTTGTCTTTTAGATCCATATATATAATGGAGAAAGCCAAGGTTACAGCAGTATCTACTACATTCTGCCCTGAAAATAAATGCACACACTTAGGTGTTCCTAAAGTCTGGTACAGCAATTGATATTTGTTTCTGTGTATGTGTTGTGTATGTTTATTTTCTGATTTCCCAAGTATGGCCTCGACTGGCTGGGTGATACCACACTGTTCTGGATTAAAAAAGCAGAAAGCAGATGCCCCGGTAATAAAGACAATTAAAGCAGCAGCTGCACCATCTGCTATGGTCCATGACCAAAGTAATGAGTGGAAAAAGGCATAAAAGAGGAAGGTGGCGATGTGCAGATTCATCCTCAGCCTCATCGAAAACCTCAGACACCTGCAGAGCCGCCACAGCAAAGATGTGTCACACCGTGATGGAGGTTTGAAGCCTTTATAATACGATGTGATACGACTCTTTTTTAAGCAATTAAGCAAAGCAAAACAAATTATAGATGCAGGATGATATGGAATATACTTTTCACTTAATCTCCTCAATTACCCCTTCTTCCTCATCCTCTTCTACATTTCCAGCACATTTCCACTCTCCTGTGTGGCCTGAGCTGGAGAAGATAAATGACGGGGCAGCGTGTGTCTACGATGACCTCGCCCGTCTGGTGAGTGATTAACTGATTATGCCTGAATGACTGGTGACATTCATGCTTGTCCTCCTTGCTGGACACTTTTCTTCATGCAGCAAGTAAAGAGGAAACATTATCAGTGATGCTTTGCCTTTGTTCACAGTTAGTTGTGTTTTAAATTCTTCAGAAAGCTCATTAAATGTTAGCATAAACGCCTGAGTGAGAGTTACATGGACCGAACATCTATTCAGCTATTAAAAAATGTGCCGCACACTCCGAGAGGCTGATTATACTAAGTAAGTTTTCTTTTTTTTATTTCAGAGTTTAAAGTTTGTTTTATGAAACTGCAGTTATTATCTGTCAGTGTCGATGAAAACAGTGCCACAGCCTTGTAAAATCCAAAGACAAGGGCACATTTTCATTGCGAGTCGTTGGCAAATACGTCTATCTGCAACACTCAGCCCATTACAGATGCTGAAGTGCTACTGCGTGAAAAACATGAACAAGCCCATAACATAAAAGAAAAAGAAAAAACTCTTAGTATTATGTTATATCTGAGTGGGCATCTGTGTATCTGTGTGAGTGTGAAAGGCAGGAATTTATAGTTTTGCACCCAGAGACAAAAGCCAGCCTTGGCAAAGCAGCTTCTTGTTTTTTCTTTGGTATGTGTCTGTTTTTTGTTTGTTTTTTTAACTAGGAGGCAGATCAGGTGATTTGAAGGAAGATGGATAGTTTAATTAAAAAACATGTCTGGATCCATCTTTTTACGGTATGTTTTTGATTTACTTCGATATAGAACATGGGACATATAAAGTATACTCATATGAACTATACCATATAAAAGAAGAGATACAGTTTATGCTGATCAACAGAACATCTGAACATCTCAATAGAATCAGACTTAAGATAATATACTGTGAGAAAAACAAACAAATCAGCAGTGTCACACAGAGGAGATAAGCATTAGTTCACTATGGGCTTTGTGGTTCTATTTACATGACAGTATACTGTGTAATCCAGTCTCAGATTCTGTTGGACCCAGGCTTTAATTAACCAGAGTCGGACACGGTTTTGGGGTGTCTCCCACTGTGTTCGTTAACACACATCGTTAATCAAGAGGGGGTTTCCATTAAGTAGGTCACTCAGGATCATGCTAAACAATTAAGCTTTGATTAAGAGATTGTTCATCAAGCCATCCCACCAGCAGCCAGTGGCATATTAAAGCTCACAGGAACAAGATGCCACATAAAGCTCTGTAAACTCAGAAACACTGGTACACTGTCAGTATATGACAAGGGTACTTAGTTTCAAACATCTAGTGGCAACGCACACACACAAATATATATACGGCCATCAGGAAAGTAAAATCATGCCTACACTTGCTTCTTTTTTTTCACCTTGCCCGGATGCCATTATAATACATGACATCAATTACTGTTTATTTCTGCCAACAGAGTTTTCTTTTCTCTCGAATAAAATCTCCCAGCTTTCATGAACATCCCTGCTCTCAGCTTGTATGAATAGTCCCTATTGAAAAGACTGCAAGGTGAAATGTAACGCCCCCCTCCCACTCTACCCTGAACACAACTGAACTGCAAATCTCAAGGAGAACAGATAAGTGGAGAGGAAGAAAAAGTATTGGCAGGCAAGGATGTTTGTGAATACGAAAAGAAGAGAATGGGAGAAAAAAATGAGCCAGAAGAAGCAGTGTAGATGCCACCCATAAGGTTAGCATTTCACAGGAACAACAAGGACATATATGGATCTATCAGGAGAGGGAAGAATGATATCGACATGTTATGAAAAATGACAAACTCAAACACCTTAAACACAAAAAAGAAAGGATTTGCAACAGAATACCAAACACTCCTATAGGTCATCATGGCAGATTTCATTTGCAACCATTAAAAGAGGTAATTACCTGCTTTCTAATATGGAGGTTATGAAATCAACATAAAAAAATGTGAAGCCTCTAAAGAGGCTCAATCATCTGTGCCTAAACCGCAGGTGCAAAATTATCCCAAGGCTTAATGCGTCAAGAGCAACGGTCTTAAAGATCATGATGACATATGCCAAACAGAGTCACACTACACAGATGAAAAGACGCAAGTCACAAGCTGATATTAAGCAGCCAGGGTGTGATACGATGGACACAGTTCACACTCTGTGACTTCGAGAGTATAATGTGTCTTAAGATATGCTCAGTCACATGAAAATATTACATTTCCTCAATATTTCCTCTGTCTCTGTCTTTATATGTAAATGCATTTGCCCTGTCACAAGACATGAAACCACTCAACCACCTGCTAGGTTCAGTAGCAAACACAAAGTTTTGTTTTGTTTTGTTTTTTTCATTTCTTTTCTTGTTTCTTTCATTTAGTTTTTTGGTTATTTTTTATTATAATGGGTTTTCAAATGCAGAACGTAGAACAGACAGTATCTCCATCTGTACTCAACCAAACATTATTGAAGTAGCTTGTTTCTCTGGCACCGAACATGGTATTTTACCAGGAGCAGATGATTGCTAGTGACTTGACACAAGCTTGAGCTGTCTTTATATTACAAGAGGTTATAATACTGCCTCTGAGCAGCACTACATCTTAAGGGTGGGTTGTAGGTCCATTTGATGCTGAACTCACAATGTTTCTCCTGGACAGCAAGTAAATAGCTGTCAATTCTTATACAGGCCGTGTAGCAATAACTTCAGTCAGATTGACAAATTTATTAGCAAACATTAAATTAACACTTAGTAGAGTAAACGTTTCATCAGTTAACACATAAGGAAAACAACTGTGACTTGATAGTAAAGACACCTGCTGCCAGTCATGGCCTGGCCAGGGTCTCCTTCTACTCATTAACCAGTAACATGGTCTCTATCATCAGCATCAGCAGCATGGGCATTGTAGTCCAAAAACAGAAGAACTACATCCAACCGGCCGGACAAGTCTGACATAAAGCTCAATATGTGTAGAGTGTTGGTCAATAATGCAATGTTTTCATCCAAACAAGTGGAAAATGGTGTGGCTCCTGGAGTCATTTATCAAATGTGGAGCTATGATTGAAATATATAGAGAGATAAGGGCGGAGACAGAGAGAAGAGAGGGAGGGAGGAAGGGAGGGAGGGAGGGAGAGAGAGAGAGGGATGAAATGCAAATTATTGCCACTTGTCCCCAGCAGCTGGTCTAGCTGTTTGACATGTGTGATGAATGGTGTTGCATTGGTACTGCTGCCCTCTCACCTCCACTCCCTGTCACCAGTCCAGAGACAAAGGGGGAGGAGAAAATCAAGAGTGGAAAAAAAAAGGCAGCGCAAGTAGTGGATGATTCCTTTCATCAATACACACACACACATGCACACACAGACACACATATACGCATACAGATATATATGCAAGCACATACACAGTAGTTCCCTTCACCCAGTGCAAACACACCAGTACAGAGATCAAAGAACACACACACATTTAAATGCGTGCACCGCTCACTCACACCCTGGTAACTTGGATCTTACTTTAGTGTGTATTTGCTGAGCAAAACTTATTTCCTTCCTCCGCCTGGCTAACCAGTTTTCGCTTACTCCACAGACCATCTCCACCTGATGCAACAATTACACAGCCGTATGAAAACACAGACTTGTGGGAGCATTCAGAGAAACAGGTGTATATTTACTTCACATTCGGAAGAGAGTGAAAAATGAGGAAGGGGTGGAAGAGTGCACACTGGTAAACAGTAGGAAATAAAAGATGAGAGCGGAGAAGGAAAGTTGCTTTGTTGGCAAGGAGCAGAGCAGTCATTACTCGTCCTGCCCCCACCCCCCGGCACTGAGAGAGGAAGAGGTGTGAAATGGGAGTAGATCCTGCAGACCCAACTGATGGGTTTGTTTAAAGGGTCAAGATAGATCGGTGAACCTTTACCATAAATATGAATGAAAGAACCTCTCAACCATTCCAATGGCATATCATGAAAATAAGTTATTCACACAACATTATTCTCTGCCTCTCTGTGGGCTTGTTTTAAATTATATGCATTAATGGCCCTACATTTCAAAAAGGAAAAGGTTCTTTCAAAGTATCTCAGTTTGTGATATCATTGTGATAGCAGCACAAAGGAAGGTAAGAAAAAGTGCAACCTTGAATCTGGAACAATGAACTGCATCTAGCATAAAAAACTGCAGAAGTAAACAAGTGTAAATAAGGTGGTCTGAACAGGAGGCTGTTTAAAAAAAAAATCAGACATGAGCACATGGCGTTAGGAAAAACTGTGGAGTCTGGAGTATACTCTCCCACTGCACCATCACTCCATAACAAAAAGCCTGGTTTTAAAAGTGAAGACAGGGAAGGTTTTGTTTTTGTAAAAATGTGTTTTTCAGGCGCGGAGCACAGGAGAGTACAGCTGAGCCGGAAAAACAGAAAACTCCAATGAGTAATTGTTGACATTTACAAAGAACAGGCTAAGAAAGTTGAAACTGTGCTAAATTGGTCTGGTTTGCGCGTCAATATTCATCTATGCCAAAAGACTGTGTTGTTTAATGGATGATAAAAGAATGGATAACCTTTAAGCTCTTGATCAGTTATCACAGAGAGAAATGACATGAACTTAATGTCCCCAGAACAGACATGAATTTAACATACAATTTGTGAATGTCCAACACACAAACGAGGCACATGAGAATTGACCATGTTTGCAAAAAGTAAATAAACCAAAAAAAACACTGTCTTTCTCATGTCTTCATATGGAAACAGACGACTAGCTCTGTGATCTTTCACAACACATTTAATTCCAGCTATTATCCAGGCACCAACCTGGAAAACAGCAGCAGTGTTGCATTTGGCCCAGAACAGGTTAACAACACAGACCATTCATCCACACTGTCTCCTCCAAACAGTCATGACCGTTACATCCCTGCCATTTGTACAGGTAATATTTCACCCTCATCCCACTAAACTATGTCAATACAGCAGCTATTTATCAGAGCGCGCTCTCTAAGCTATAGATTTCCATCAGCGCCTCTCAACACAATATGACTCTTCTCATCAAAGCTGCCATTAGCAAAGACACAGTAACAGAGTCACTGTCCTACCTTAAAGCAGGTGACTCCTCGACACCTGTGCTGGATGGGGTGATGTTTAGTATTATTGTCTGCAGACTGACTGGCATATATTTTACATGAACTGGACATGGTTATTTTTATTTTTTGAAGGTCTTAAATATCTTTCCACACTTCGCAGACTCAAAGGTAGGCTTTATTTTCCGCTGTTTCTTCTATTCTCCATTTCCTACGTATAGTGGAAATGAGAAAAATCTGTAGACAACAACATTTGGAGCACAGAAAGTGGAATACCCAACAAATATCACTGGGTGCTGTGATCACCAGTTAAACTATAGTGCCAGAGATGTGGCCTCATTAACTCGGGTACAGATGATTGGCAGTTCTAGGTTGATAAAACACCTTCAGCATGTTTTAGGAAAAATTGCTGCAGGAATTCAATTATTGAATTTGGCTGATAATAACATTAACACTAACTATTACAGAACTTCTTCACTGCCTATCTTGGTTAACTCTGCACCCAGAGGTATATAATATCACGATTCCAGTGTTTTTTTTTTATTTTTTGCATGATCTATAAAGAATCAAACCATGAGAAGGAGCTACAGTGTGGTGATGGTCAGTAGGTGGCCATCTGTCTCAGCTGAGAGAGAGAGAGAGAAAGAGAGAGAGAGAGAGAGGTACAAGAAGTACCCACAAAAAGCAGTTCATTTATTTATTCATGTTTTTCTCATTTTGGTGTTAAAGGCAGAAGACACCAGAGTGTACCACTCGACAAACATTTACAACAACTGCACTGACCAGATCAGAGCAACTCACAAGTGTGACAGTGAATAGTACGCTGCAGGTGGTGTATACTGTCCATATGTCAACCATTCCCACGGGGCCATTACTCATACATATGGACTATGGAGAGACTGATTCCATACAGAGCTTGGAATATGTTTATTGGAGAGATGCTAAATTACATTTGCACATAATGCAGATTTCTCCAACAAGTTATTTTACCTGCAGTTTGGAGTAAGGGATCTTGAAAGCAAACTGCCAATCGCATAGATTTAGCAGATTTGGATTTGTGTTTGAAGCTGCTCCTCCAGAAGGATAGAGGTAGGGATTGGTCTGACATAAAAGGCACAGCTGACTCAGGAGCTCACTCACAAACACACACAGTGGGCTGCACATCTTTATTGCACACACACACACACATACACACAAATAAGTACACACACATTGTTGCTGAGTCAAACACTATTAAGATATTAGAGGGGGCATGTTTTGGAGAAACAGGCGAACTTGCCATTTTTTATGTAGTTGTAACTGCAGTATCCGAACACAGTCAACAAAAAGGGGAGGACTGCGGCACCCCCCCACCTCCATTTATTTACTGTTTTACACCCAATTTGATTCAGTCAATACCCTGCAGTGCAGTAGTTCTCCCACAGACAAATCATTTAAGGCATTTTTCATTTTTCAAAAATATTTTTATTTGATATTGATCCAGGTACAAGGAAATAAAAGAACATGGATTTATCTTACAGGAAATGGGAATGAGACTGTAAAAGTTTATTTTCTTGATCCACTCTCTTCTTGGACAAGGACATGCAAGTGAATAAAGAAGGTGGTTTACAGGAGAAAAAAAAGGCAGAATGAACTGTACTGTAGAAATGGCATCGGGTTGAGGTGTCACCTCAGCCCATACTGTACAGAAAGACTTCACCCAACAACTTTCTCTTTTTGTCATTTTTAATCTTCTTTTATAGCAAAAAGGCAACACACAGATAGGCTACAAAGAACCAACAATATTGAGAAAATGAACAAAAGAGAGGGAAAGCCAAAGTACTTTCATCCTTCCAAAAAGACGTTTTCTCTATTGTCTTGACAAGCAAATTGTGAGCATTTTTGCCCCTTGTGTCCAAAAAGGGTTGAAGTTTCTTTAGTTTTGACATGAAAGGAGCACTGCGGTGAACATGCAGGACGAAGAGTGACTCAGACGACTACTGACCTGGCACTTCACCACGCTCTGAGCACAGTGTGCCTATCATCTCCTTATGGCCTCGCTGCTTGGGTCTGACAGCAAACTTTACAAGGAACAAAAAAACACATTGTATATCTCACAAATCTTTATGCATATTTCACAATATACTTTTATTATCATTTTAATAAATACAAAACGACACTGTGATTTAAAAGAAAACAATGAGTATTAAAGAGACACTAAAACGCATTAGACATTAGAAATATCAATCTTAATTTGGTATGTTCTTTTATTGACATCTTGTCTTTAGGTGGATGAACCAGCACATTATACTCAGAATCGAAATCCACAGCAGAAAAGAAAAGCAGGGACGAAAGAATCGGACATGAGAGGGATATTTTTGTTAATGAAAATGGAATGGCATAATCAAGTGGAGATGTATATGGATATATACACATATATACACATACATAAACACCACCAGAATGTAAAATAACCTGAGATACTCTTTGCACCTCATTTCCAGAACACTGGCCACTGGGTGGATGATAGAAAATGACGATGACGTGACAACAACAGTACAACAGCGTCTGACGGCCTTTAGTTTCCACCCCCTTTATCAACATTAGCAGTACAAAAAAAGACAAAACAAACAGTCATTGAACCACAAAAATCCTGAACATTAATATTGAAAACATTGTTGTAATCAGCGTTTTTGGAGTCCATAAAAGGCATACAAAGAAACAACCTTTCCGTTAAAAAAGGACAACCAATAAAAACATTGTCTGGAAAGACGAAAAATCGAGAATCAGAGGCTGAAAAGTCGAAAGCGGCAGATGATAAGTGTGTGTGTGTGTGTGTGTTTGTGTGAGTTCTGTGGCGGTCAGGCAGATAGAAAGTGTTCTGATCCACACTGTGGCTGTGGACACGAAGCAGTAGGACCTGCTAGTTAATATACAAGGCTTTTTTCCATCACCGTTCAACTGTTTGGGAACAAACACTGACTCAAAGCTACATCGTAAACCGTGCACACAGCATTTCTTCTCTAAGTTACCGACACCAGACTGTGCTGATCATAGTGCACTGTAACTGAGGCACCAAGCTTTTGAGCAATAACTGCTTTATTAATACATCACCTAATTTAACAGCACTTTAGCTGGACCAAGCAGGTCAATGTGTTGTTTCCTTGGATGACACTGTACCATATACAGTATAATATAATAAACATAAAACAGTAAGTGCTCTCAAAAGCAAACAATAGTAAAACGGATAGAAAGACAAGACAAAAAAACATAAAGATGTAAACAAATTAAATTGCTCCACTGATATTTTAGGTAGGTTTTGGAGTATAATTGCCACTGATTACAATAAATACTCCTCTCTGTTTGATGTTTGCTCAGCTATTAAGGCCTTAAAAGAATCATAAACCTGTCTCTGTAAGTGCTCTGACTGAACTACAGCATGTGGACAGATTTCACTGACTCCTCTCTCCTTTTGACTGTTTTATGGTTAGTGCGCTGTTATGCTGAACGAGGAGCGTAAACTTATCGTGGTAAAATTATTCAGGCAGTAAATCACGAAGGAAAAATAAAATTGAAATGCTTGGAGACCCTTGTCTAGAAATAAAAAAAATAAAAAAAAACTACAACAACAAAAGAAAACACACACTCTCCCTTTCTGAAAACAAAACAATGCCTGAAGCTGCCCGACACATTGAGCATTAAATGTTTCTGACAACAAACTATTACTGTGGAACAGCTAATTAGGAATTAAATAATGAACTCGGTCACCTACAGTAATACAGTATCCTCTGCGTACAGTTGTCCCAGCCTTGTATCTGTTCTTCAGACCCTCAGGAACCTTGTGTGTTTAACCACCCAATTAGTCTCAACTATGGAAATGGGCGTCTTATTTGTTGCTGTCTGTGAGCAAAGCCTTACTCTTTAATATCTCTCTGTACATTAGTATATAATTTTTTTCTCTTTACTTTACAGTACAGAAACTCCTCTTCACATATTCTTCCGGTTCTTCATGTCAGCAGGAGCTATGTTTTTGTGCTTATCACCAAAAATTGCAGTGCAAAAACAATAATTATTAATAATAATGATAATAATTAATGGTAACTATTAACAAAAAATGGATTATAAAACAATTATTTTATGGCACAACAGCCACTCAATTCACATATAATACAAATAACCAGATAAAATCAACTGTTCCTGTATATGTAAATAAAAAGCTCAAACTGAATCAGGCTTGCATAGCAATGCAACAACAAGTTAAAGAATATATTTACAGGAAACAAAATTCCCTTTCCTCAAGGGCAGTTACCAGAAAATTTGTTCTCATATAGATGTTTTCTTTTTTTTTTTTACTTGCCTTTTTCTAACAAAAAGAAAATTACAGTAAGGTAGGAGGTGGAAAATATTTTCTTGAGGACGAAAACAGAGTGAGATGTACAGTATGTCTGTGTCTATACATCACATTTACAGTTCTGTGACACTGCTTTTCTCTGTAGTGCCCTCCTTCACTCTGAGAACACACAGGTAAGGACAAAGTTCGTTGCCCCAACAAGGAGGGCGTCATTCTTTCATTGACAGACTGCATTTTCTCCACGTCCCAGGGAGATCACTCTGAGAGAGAGAAAAAGAGCGTCAGACGGGAGAAATGACACTTTCATTTATAGAAATATTAAAAGCTTTTGGGAAGAATAACATAAGAAGAGTGATGCCACTCTCATTCATTTAGTTTAGTGGCCAAGCATGATGACAAGTACAAGAAAATCTTATTCCATCTCATTTGCTCTAAACACACTGATAGAAAGCCCAGGGGACAGACACAGTTAAAACAATGATAAAGAAAGATTAGCTAAAGACTAAAAGAATGGAATACAGCTAGTCTTATGTCTCTAATGTTCCTATCAACACATCTGAAGCTCAGCTTGTTGGAATTTGTGAATGTAGTAAATAAATACTGGATTTTTATTCACTATACATGCAATATTGTATGTAGTGAAGCACTGCTGTAAAGCAACAAAATCCTGAATTACTCACATAACTCCCCCGAGTACTGCTCCTGTCCATTGGCCCCCAGGAAATCAGCATGCTCTGTGGCGGTCCACTGTAGTGGCTGTCGTGGGCCCTCAGCCTTGCGTGGCCCTGTTGAGCCCTTGGAGGAGGCTGTACCGGAGGAGCTGTGCCCACCAGGGGACGGGAATGATGGTTTACTGTATGGCAGGCACCCTTCCTCTGAAAAGACACGCAGAGAGACCCAAAGGCATACTTTGAGACTGAAGACAGACACAACACGTGACTTTTATTGTCTCAGTGAAACACATCTAACATCTGATTGAGGGAAACAAAGAGCACTTTGCAAACTCCTCTCCTCCTGACATCTGCAGGGTTGCAGTGCCAACAGGGACTGCCAGGGTGTGCCGCAGAGAGGGCTCTGCCTCGCACATGGCCTCGCGGCTACCAGCCTTATGAGGGGGTAATACAATAACAGAGGGACCCCTGGCTCCTGTGGCACCCCCTGCTGCAGGGCAGCATAACATTGACCCACAGCAGTTCCCGTCGTTGCGTGAAATCTCATCAAACTGCTCCCCGCTGCTCCACTAATGACTGTAATAGAGCCTGCCCTGACCTCTGTGGATTCTACTGTGAATCAGTCAACAATCTGACACATATGGGAATTCACCTATGGGGTTTTTTGTAAAGATGCTGATTGTGGCACCTGTCTTTGTCTCACAGTCTCAGATTAACTGTCTGAGAAAGTTCTGGCACAAAGAGGACAGGGTGCACAGCATGGAGATCTCTAATGGTTACAAACACACATGCACACATGCATATACACACAGGCGCACACAGATGGGATGTAGAGCGGCTGCTGTTTGTGTGAAAAAAAAGGAAGCTGAAGCGATTAGTGTGCATTTCAGTTGCTGGGGCCTCCTGCCTTACTTGGAGCGGAGCAAACCAATATTGGCAACAGTTACAGGGCATTG
>OMNW01014720.1:0-26529 GCA_900303245.1 Selene dorsalis
CTCCACAGACTCCCTCTGGTTTGTTGCTGGCTCACAGTCCGCTGTTGTCAGGCATCCACTTCTGGAGCAGCCTGAGCCCCGTGGCCCCGCTCAGCCCCGCCCGGCTCCAGGGCCACAGCTCACTCTTCCAGGTAAGAAACGCACACCAAGGTGTGGACGTGGAGGGAAAAGGAGAGGGATAAAAATAGCAGGAGATGAGAACATGCTGAAAGGAAAGCGTGCTGACAGGATTATTGTTCCCTGGGTTTAAAGACGAGGAGGAAGTTGCGAGTCAGTGCAGGTGAAATTAGCACTGTGGCAAAATCCCTGTTCTTCCCTGTAGTTGATGAATATTTGGATTAAACAATATCTGACACACAAAACTGATTAATCATTAATAAAGTAATACGTGATTGGTGTTTTTTTGTAACCCATATGGAAACATTTGTTTCTAATTTCTTATATGAAATAATCATTGACATTTTATTTGAGTCCTAAAGCTCCACTTTCAAGTAGAACAGGTCTTGATCTTATAGATTTGTGTTTTTTTCCAACTAGGCATTTACCTGACTATTTAAAACAAGATGTTTTTGAACTCTGCAAAATGGCAGACAGCAACGTTGGTGAAACGAGTCGACTTAGTGAGCAGGTCCAGCAGAGGTGTCCTGTTTCAGTGCTTGTGAGAGGGAGAGGAAATCCTGTGAATACTTCCTGTTTGAGCCCAGGGGAGCCAGTTTGAACAGGGTGGACTGGTTTGAGAGCTGCTCCTCATTTGTGAAAAACACACACATACACCACACCCCCTCCGCAGGCACACACACACACACACACTCTCACAGAGCATACCGGATTCTTTGTGCACAAATAATGTTGACTTCTCCTGTTGTGCTGTGGAGGTGCAGGGGACAGAGACAAAAAGGAAGAAGCACAATGAATTAAAAAAAAAAAAAAAAAAACAGGAAACCAGAGCAGTGACAAAGCTGCTGTTCCTCACCGGAAGGCAGCTTTCATAGAGCCTCCGTCCCCTCCTCACTCACTCTCGGCCCCTTTCTCTTCCTCCACAGTTCCCCAGCCTAATCAACGGACACATGCCTGTCCCTCTGCCAAACCTGGAAGGAACACCCTCCTCCCTGCTCCTGTCCCCCGCCACCCACAAATCCTGATCCAGGATCTGTGAAAAACCTGCCATCTTCATCCATCTCCAGTTGAAAATTTCTCAAAGGGGTTACCATCAGCAGCAGCAGCAGCAGCAATCTCCCCTCTGTCTTTGCTTCAGAAACGTCCTGCGAGACAGTATGTGACCTCACTTTTTTTGTTTTTCCTTGCACTTGAGTTGCTTCAGATTCCAGTGGGTGAAAGCACTTGGTATAAAAAAAAAAAAAGCCATATGCCATGATGTCTATGAGGCGTCTGGCTCTTTGTGATAAAAATACAGCACATTTCCACATGACCCTGTCCAATGATGGACAGTAGTGATGCGTAGCTAGCTGCAGAAAGCTAGCCAGCCGCTCATTCTGCGCAGAGAGCTTGGTTGTTTTAATCTTGTTAAAAAAACAAAAAAACAAAAAAAAAAAACAAATACAAATAAATCTTAAATGTTCATCACAATGTGAAACTAGTTGTTCCACTTGTGAGGTATTGTATGTAATGTATGCACTATGCTTCTCAGATAGTACCGGCTGTGCCTTGTTGTCCTATTTTTTTCTCTTATTTCAGAATATTTTAATGAAGACGAGATTTCAAATCAATGATGAAAAACCTTTGTAACACTTGTAATGTTCTTTTTTTTATACTGGACTTGGTATACAGTATGTATTCTGTATATTTTTTTGTATTGTGAAGAATGTCTTGTCATTTTCAATAAACAAAGCATTGAATGCTTGAAACTCAGGTGCCTTTGAGTTTAACAGCTGCTACAACAAAACACAACGCCAGGGGGAAAAAATCCAAACCAGCTCATGTGAATTCTGTTTAAACTTTAGATTTAATTTTTACTCTGGAAAAAAAACTCATATGGGAGGGCATCTGCAATGAAATCCCACACCAATAACAATTATCCACAAATAAAGTTAAAGAATGTCATACAAAACATCTCTTGTAACACTGTTAAATAGACTGACTGAGTATCTTATTCACGAGGGGCAGGACTATAGCTAGTGCTCCCTGAATCAGGAGTTCAGTGGCTGTGTGCTTCCTCATACAACAGAGCAGGCATGCAACACAATGGAGGCAATCCAGAAAAAAAAGGACCCTTCTTTTTTTTTTTTTTACATGTGATGGAGATGGGAATGGCAGAAAGGAGAACACATGTGTAAAGGCAGCAGATTCCAACACTGGGAATTCCCATTGCACCTCCTCTTTGTTACAGACTGGAGAAGAAAATGTGTCAGACTGAGGGAGGGAGAACAGGGATGAGGAGGTTGTTCACTAGTTAAATATTTAGGATTTCTGAAGAATTTAGGAGGCGTATCTAATCCTGTAATGCCCTTGTTAATAATTCCATGTTGCCTTTTTCCTGCTGCATTTGTTCATTGGTCACGACAGAGACCACAGCATCCTGGAATGATCTGCCAGCATCTGACAAAAATGATTTTTTTTTTTTTTGGTAATTTGCGCAGAGCTCGGCACCACTGCTCTGGCATTAGCCTTCAGTTAGGATCAAACTGAGTTATTACATCAAAGCTGGCCTCAGAAACCTTCAGAGTAAATGGTCACAAATGATTTGTGCAGCTCAGAGCAGCACCGTGGCGATCGAGTCACAACCAAACCCTCTTGAGCTGCTTCAGAAACATCCCTCTGTTTGCCTGCTGGTACCTTACACACCGACTCACACACCCGGGAGCCTTGAGGTGGATTTTTTATGTATGAAAATGGAAATGATGACAAAAAATATATCACTAAAAATACCACCACTTCAAGAAAAAAAAAAAAAAAAATTAAAAATCTATATACATTGCATGTACTCATTAAAGTGACTGAGCCCGTTAGAATTCTAGACAGTAGTTGGATTTAGCAGCAAATTCTCTTATCAATAAATATAGATGTACAGTATATAAATGTCTCTTTTGGGCCAGGTTCAGGACAAACCTGGGAGGGAGTCACACCGTGGACGAGTTTCCCAAGTAGTTTGGGGGGATGTGATGACGATATTGATGATGATGGTGATGATGGTGCACGCCAACATCCATCTTAGGTTACTGATCCATCAGCGAGGCTGTACAGCTAGGAGATCCTTCCCAAATTATTAAAAAAAAAAAACACAGAGTCCAGAGAGTCTAAAACAGCATGCTTTGTCTTCTGCTCTTTCCGTTGCCTGAAGGGGGAAAAAAGGAGAAGCATAAATGTTGCTGTTTTTATTAAGTTCAGAGATCTTTATAGTCAGACACTTACACAGTGTCTGAGTGCACCAAACTACAAAAACTAATTTATCGCCTCGTACAGTGTGTTTTCCTAATGTCAAAGGGTCTCCCGTTGCGTTACTCCTCACCTGACTCGGGGTACGATGAGTTCCGGTAGCCGGGATCTCTCTGCAGCTGCACCTCCTTCAGTGTGAATATGGATATGTCTGCCAAAGATAAAGAGGCAGTCAGAGCCACAGAAAATCAAATCTTGCCAGGACAATAATGTCTTTGTTATGAGGCTGTAACTGATCCTCACTGTACACTGCAATATCCTTCAAGTTGTACCTAGCCGGCTCTGCCAAGTCTGCATTACTGCGTTGCCATTTCATTACTCACTCTCTGGCAGTGTGTGCACACGTGGCCCCAGGCTCCTGAAGTACGACTGTCTCATTGCTTCATCAGCAGAGATTCTTTTTTTTGACTCGTACTGAAATTTAGGGCAGTAAGAGAAATGCACGGCTATTAAAGAACGACGACAAAACAAAGAACAGAGTTAGCAGTGTGAGTGCATGTGAATGAGCTGGCGCGCCTCGATGCATTTCCTTCCAAAAATACCGCTCTAACATTGCAGCAGCAAGTGTGTCACACTGTTTTTAACATGGCATTAAAACCCCCACAGATACTGAGACACTCACTTTTAGGAATGACATCAGCAGGTCAATGCCGTCAGTGTCCAACCTGTGGGGAGGGAGAGGGGGAGAGAGAGAGAGACAGAGAGAGAGCAGAAGTGAGGAGGTCAGTAGAGGTGGGGGTGACTCACAGATGCTGGCGAGTGTAAGGAAGGAAACAGTCAACTATTCCACAGGATTTCCTTACAGGAAGCGACAGAGAGCGCACACTGCTAACTAAACAAACCAATAATACTAATGTCTAATTCACTAAAAAGCTCCACACACAGCAGCAGCTCTTCTCTTATACCTGGGTCTGATCAGATACAACTGCTCACTTCCATCCCCAATCATTAGAGGGCTAACAAGAGAAGGGAGCAGTGTTGAGTAACTTTAAAGGCGTGTGACGGTCGATACTCATACAAATACATACGTTTATAAAAACTTGGTATAACCACTGTAGTACACTATATCTGAAGTACAAAGACCATCTATATTCAGAAGATGAAGTGACTGTAGGTAATGGATGTACCAGTCTCACCTGGGTGCGTGGTTAATAAGGGGCTGGGCCTTGTATTTGGGGAACTTGTAGGACTTGAACTCGTCGATGGAGGATATCCCAGGCCAGCTGTCCTCTGTTGGAGTGCCTGTGGAGGGACATTCAATTGACCCTGTTAGAGTTGGGCTTTACCATGGCAGCTGAGGTGGGGGGGGGTTCACACTGCCACAGGGGCTACATGCCTGGGTTAATGCGATTAAAGGCTCATATTTAAAGTTTGACTGGTTCCCCGTCAGCAGGGGGCAGCACTGACCTAGCAGCCTGAAGATGAGGTGCAGCTCGTCCTCCACTGTGGAGCCTGGGAACAGGGGCCTGCCGGCAGCCATCTCATAGAATATACAGCCCACACCCCTGAGAGGAGGACACACACACAGACGAGAGGTCATGAAGAGATAAGTGAGTCATCTCACAACACCGATCTCACTCAACAGGTCTTCTGAAGTTAGGCTACCACCAACTTTTTGGATCAAACTCCCTGAAATGTGCTTTAACTGGCCAGTTTTTATCTGTCGAATGAATGAAAGGTCAAGGCAAGAGGCAGGAAGTGATTTGGGAGAGCAACAGTACACTGAGGTTTGGGAATACCATATATAGTCAAATTCCATGACAGCGCGGAAGGTTGCTTCAGCAGCATGTGACACATCAGAGCCTCACCTGTTGGCTCAGAGGAGCATCAGAGGCAGAAAAGGAGCTGCACACATGTGTGCTCATTTTACTTACACTGAAGCAGCTACACACCAACAAACACTTAATAAACCTATAAATTCATAGCAGGAATTCTTTGAGGAGTATATTTGCCTCTGGACCTTCAGCGTAAGTGTGTGTGTGTGTGTTTGAGCGTGCAGTCATATGGCCATAAAGAGAGAGTAGCCATGAGTCTGATCCGTGTTTTCTAACAGTTATAATCACCCCTGTTGCGTGATGCCCACTCACCACATGTCTATCTGTGTGGAGTACTCGGAGGAGCCGAGCAGCACGTCAGGAGGCCGATACCAAAGTGTTACCACCTCGTTTGAGTATGTTTTAGTGGGGACAGACTTGGCCCTCGCCAGGCCTGTGGAGCAGAAACATGAGAAATTAAAATATAACACAGTCCCAAGAAGTCTGCAATGTGTTATGTAGTATTAGTAAAATATGAATGGATACAGGCTCAGAAACGTAAAAAAAGCAGGTGTCACCCTTCATCTAAATGGACTAAATGATGAAGTTGGTGTTTTTACCAAAGTCGGCCAGTTTGAGTTCTCCTCTGTCGTTGATGAGCAGGTTTTGAGGCTTCAAGTCTCTGTGAAGAACTTTCCGTCTGTGACAGTACGCCAAGCCTCGCAGGATCTGGAAGAGGAAAATCTGGAGAAAGACATTTCTGATGAGTAATTATGATCACATTGGTGAATTCACCACACAGTTACACTGTGGTGACAAAAAAAACACCATGAATGACATTTCCTAAGTGAGCTTCCTCCTGGAGTATTAGATTATTCAAGAGAATTCTCTCCTTGTTTTTGGGAAACCTTTTTGTATCTGGGGGAAAATGTACTGCTGAAGCACTTCCTCTATTCATAAATATAAAAATAAAGATGAATAAATGTTATTATTCCAGTCTCATTCTAAAAGGAGATGTAACTACTTTCTAACTGTGGTGCAAATCAACTCGAACTGATTTATGTGGAAAAGGTTAAGAAAATAAATGTCACTTCCCCCTCAGTGTTGACACTCCACCACCAGGGGGCAACCTAACAGTGTCTCTTGTATTGACAGCAGAGAGCACAGAGTCTTGGAGGTTGATGAAGCTGTCCAGGGCAGCCGGTCGCCTGCCGACACTCACCTTGACATTCTGCATGCTCAGGATGTTCCCACAGTCGTCCATGTACTGCTTCAGGTCTTTGTCCTAGACAACAGAGAGAGGGACAGACAGAGACACACAAAGAGAGAGAGACAGAGAGACAAGAGAGAGAGAGAGAGACAGAGAGAGACAGAGAGAGAGAAGACAGAGAGAGGCAACAGTTGGTAAGCAACCTCTAATCTGCACAGGGCCATGAATAATAATGATGTAAAATCTATTCATTTTTAGCAGAAGAACGTGTGAGTCATGCAGACAGTGCGGGCAGAGGCTTTGTTGCTCTCACCAGGTACTCGAACACCAGTGTGAGTGACTTGTCTGTGTGGACGATGTCGTGCAGCGTCACGATGTTGGCGTGCTTCAGGTCCTTCAGTAACGACACTAGAGGAAGAGGGAAACAGTGACAGGTTTGACAGTGAGGATGTCATGACAGCCATGAAACATTAAGACTACTTTGGTCAGTTCCTTATCACAGTGTTGATGGTTATCTTTTTTCAAGTTAAATGTGGTGGTGTGTGAGAAAATGTGTATCCTGATTCTCATGTCTTCTGCTCTGAGGTGTCAGTCACCATCTTTAACTAGAAATCAACTGAATTCAGAATAAGACTTTATAGGATCCTTGAGATGGTGCTTCTTATCAGGACTGTCTTATTTAACGCGTTTTCTTTTTAATGTCACTTTAAAAAATATGTCTCTATTATAAATAATTACTTTTTCCAAAACACATGATCTAAACTGACTGTGATGTCGCTGGGTTCACACTGATCAAGCCCAGTGTTGTGAATTTATAAAGTCAAACATCAAACATGATCTCAGAGAACTTTAACTAACCTTCATGTCAGTCAGGTTCCAAAAATGTAAAAAATAACATATATCTAATAGAACAAAGAACATACTCCCTAAGACTTCAAAAAGATATATTCATTATAAGGTGGGGCTCTGCCATGGGTATACTGTTACAGTCAGGAACCCCTATATACATTTTGAATCCAATCTATATTATTAATCTGATTTTTTTTTTTATTCTATTCTGTTTAATTTTATTTGCGTTTTATTCATGTCTGTTTGCTTTGCTGTGTCACAGTTGTTATTATGTCCCTATAAGCACTACATTGTATTAAACTTTTGAGAACACAGCAGATAATAGGATGAATATGATTTTGTATGTATGATACTATGTATGAAACTGAAAGTTCAAAAAACAAGAGAGTGAGAGGACTAATAACATCACATTCACCTTGGTTCCTACCAAACTTCTGCTCAGTGACCAGTGTCACTGTGCCAGGTCACATGAGACTGAGCAGAGTAATTACTGTATAGTACTGTACAGTCTAGTAGTCATTTCTCCATCCCTACACACTGTGCAGACTGTCAGAGATGAACTCTAAACTATGAATCATGTGATGTGGACAGGGACCGCAGCCACATTAACAATGCATGCAGGCTGCATTAGAGGAGAAGTGTAGACTTTGCATGCAACGACTGCTTATGATAAAAGAATATAATCTATCATCGCAGTAGGTGGAGTGGACTGTGGGTTTGTGCAGGTTTTGTGGTGGACCTTCGTACCTTCTCGGATGGCTGTGCACGGCGCCCCCTCTTCATGCTCCAGTCTGATCTCCTTCAGTGCCACCAGGTTGTCTGTCAGCTTACTCCTTCCCTTGAAGACTGTAGCGTACGTGCCCTGCAGGACACAAGGAGGAGGAGGAGGAGAGGAGGTGAGGACAGAAGGCTGGACTGATGCAGTGCAAACACCACAGTTGTGCCTGTGCACATCATGTCAGTGAGTATGAGAACATTAGCACCTGGAAGAAAGCTCAAGGTTGAACACGCTCTCACATACCTCCCCCAGTTTGTCCAGTTTGATGTAGGTCTCCAGCTTCCCAAATCCAATTTCTGACTGGAGGAGAGAAAAGGACAAACAGCGTTAGTGTGGGTGGCGTCTTTATTAGCACTGACAAGCTTAAAGACACCACGACAAATCCTTATGGCGGCCTCGCAGCAACAGAGGGGAGATGTAAGGAGGTCACACACCCTGAACCAACATCACAGCTAATCTCCTGTGACAGAGGACCGTTGGCTTTTGGCTTTTACAAAGTGCTTGTTTATGGGCAAGACGAGCTAAGGCAAACTTTATTTATAGATATAGATAGTTAATACAGAGCTGAAAACTCAACAAGCTCGTTTGATACGGATTTGCAAGTGACTAACTTGATTCTGTTTGTCTTGAGGAGTTGATTCTTTTCTTTGCAAAATACACTGAATATCTGGGCGTAAAAGAAGTGTGCTAAATCATGATGGGCTGTGGGAGGGTATTACAATAGTTTCACTATTTCTCAGGGTTTTATAGATTAAACAATTTCTCAGTTAATCAATTGATTAACCAATCTTACCCTGTACTTATTACTGATGTTTGGATTTCATTTTAGTAAAGACCCTTTAGTCTTTAGGTAAGTGCAGCTTTATTGTGGAAAATCAAAAACATCAGTGGTGAATCAGCCAAATAGTTTCAGGCTGAACTGTTTAAATTTGTTAAATTATTTTCCATCAGAACAGAGTGAGAAAATGTTTACATGCTCAGATGTTTTATTAAAAGTCTGATCATCTAAACAATTTGTGTAAAGGAAATATTCCTTTATCAAATCCATTTCGGCACTGAATAATACAGTTCAGGCTGTCCAATAATGTGAGGAACTATTGTGAGAAAGCATTTACAAAGTCTCACAATATTTGCCTTTGCAATTGTGAGTTTTAAAATGTTTAATATTATTCATAAATGAGACTGGACTTCTCCATCCTAGATGTTTTCACTGGTCACCTGGGATCAGTGTGGAACAGCACAAAGCCACTTACAGTGAGACTGAGATCTGACTTATCCTGTCATTGTATGGAAATTTTGAAATGATTCATGAAGGCGCAGACTCTGCTACGTGTGTGTGAATGCACAAAGCCTCTCTCTCACTTTCTGTATCAGTCCTCCAGCTGTTTGGCAAACATGAGATCAATTTTGAGTGGATATCAAAAATCCCTTGTCAGCAGTTTGTAATAAGTGAGCTTTGTATTACAGAAAGCTCATCAGGAGCACCAGGACATTTCTTGGCGACCTGAGAGCTCCTCGTCCTCGCGTGTTGAAGTCCAGCAGCTGGCACACAAGGTCATCTCCCTGTGAGCCGACGGCCCTTTAGGACCTCACCTGTCTGTTTGAGCAAGAGTAGCTCAAAGGGAAAAGTTGGAATGAACTGACTTCTTGCATCACTTCACATCGCTGTGTGTGAGGCATCTCAAGCTACTCAGTGAAAAAAGCTACTACAAAAAATACTGTACAAACAGTTTAATCACTACGATGCAGTGAAAGTCCTGAAGCAATCTAGAGACTAGGAGCATTAAAATCTACAGTCACTGGACTTTAAACTGATCCTCTGAGCAGAGAAGATCAGAAGACCAGGGCCAGATGAGCTGAGAGGTCTGGGAGTCGAACGCGTACCGCGGAGCGATGCCATTCACTGCTTTCTAAACATCTCTGCAGGGGAGTGTGTTTGCAAATGCAGTGAATTGGCCGAGGCCCCGTCTTCATGCACACGTACATTCAAAGTCGAAACACGGGCTAATTACTGAGGCAGCTGACAAAGTGAATGCTGAGGTGCTTGTGTAAACACATGACAACAGGCTGAGAGGATGAGAATAGACGTGAGCTTCCCCCCTCTCTCTCTCCTCTGCTCCTGGCTGCCTTTAAATAAAACATGGGTGTCACAGCTATCTTTATGTTGTGCAGCCCCTCCCTGACGACCAGTCTCTTTCTACTTATCTCTAGTTCTGTCTGATTCTCCTACACAGTTGATTCTGAAATCAGACTCCTCGCTCTCAGCCGTGGGCAGTGAAACTGTACATTTACATAAGTGCACTGTTGTTGCCTCTGACACTTTCTCCTCCACTACACTTCTCTGACAGGTGTAGGTATTAGTTACCAGCATTAGATAACATGAAGGCTGTAGAAATGTGACATCCTGTTCATCATGAGGTGATACATACGCTCCCAATTTAACAACTCTTATTTGAATTAGGTCCTGTTTGAAAAAATAATGCACAGTTTTAATGTGGTGAAGATCTTTGACTTTCTCAGCTAGTTGTTGTGCTGGATTTGTCAAAAAACCCACAAACTCCCTCAGTCAGTGTTCAGAAAATACCACGTCATGTCAATATAGATCAATATCAGGAACCAGAATTACATAAACTGTGTAAGAGGATGTTATTTTTATTTTTTACACACCTACTTAAAATCATAAAAACAATGATGGAGTTTTGCCAGTCACACCAAATGGACCAATTATATAACAGACTAACCTGAATCGTGAAGGGTTCCAGTTTTCTCTACAGTTCTCGTATAAATGGCTGATGGTTAGTGCAAAATGTAGTTTCATTTCATCAGGTTAGGGTTACTAACCTTACTTACTAGTTACTCTTCAGTCTTCCACCTAATTATGTTCTTGATTGATCAGCTTCTCAAATGTCAGAAAAATGAATGTGATAAAAACAAATTGCTTGTTTTTTCCTGACCAGCACTAACATATTAATAACAAATATTTGATTTTAATCAGAGGGGATGAAGAAAATCTGAAAAATCATCATTGCAAAGCTGAAATTTTTGCTTGAAAATTGAAATTTAAGTAATTAACTGACAATGTAATCTTAAATATGATGTGAGGAACTGCTACCTCTTCTTGGGTCACAGTGGGTCTGTGTATGTTTCTATTCTTGACCACAGACTTTTGACATTGTTTGTACGATGATGCAGCTAATGAGCATATGAACTCTTTGTTTTGTTTTTTCCTGCTGGCTCTAGTCGGAGAACAGCTCTCAGAGTACCGTGGCATCCCTGGAGAGTCAGTGTTTTGCTTGAGGGCACTTCAGCAGGAAGTTTGCTTGCCAGCAGAGCAGCAAGAAAACAGCAAAGTGATTTCTGTAGTTTGATTCCTTTCCAAATGACTTTCTTTCTTGTATTGATCTTTTTCTCTTTTCACAGGCAGCTGACAGTTGACACAGCAGCAGACAGACAAATTGTTCCACTGATTTCTTCTCTCTCCTGTGTCTTATCGTCACCTTGTCACTTTTTTCCTCTACTTCTATCACTTGCTTTTTTTTCTCCCTCCCCCTCTCTCTCACCAGTGATGCTCTGCGGGAGCGTCGGCTCAGCGGCTGGTCGAAGGGGGGGCTGCTCAGCTGCAGTTTCTCCAGGTAACCGTCAGGTATCCGTATGTCAGCGGGCAGGGACAGACGTTTGTTCAGGTCCTGAGCACACATACACATGCATGCATGCACACACACATACATATACACACACACAAATGGGGGAAAAAAAGAGAGGCAATTTAAAAACAGTGTCAACATGATGTAAAAACTTGAGTAAACTCTAAGCAAACAGCGTAAGCTCTGGATAAATACCACTGTTTGACAACAAAATGGCAGAGAGCCAGAGTAAACAAGTAGAATTTGTAAGAAGCAGCATTAGACCTTAGGCCTCACTGGTCAACAGAGAGGCCAGTGAGTATACAGTGTGTGTGCATAAACACACATGTAGCAGCATGCATCTATACAGTCTTGTGCAGCAGGCTTGTGTACGTAATAAAAGCTGCCTTCAAGAGTTCAGGGTAAAGTCTTTCTCAGAGCAGCAAAGTACTAAAGCATGACCCTAATGACTTGTTATATAAAATCAAACACACTCACAATACGTCTGGATTCTTCCCATCATGCATTTCCCCTATTTGTTAGATTATTGTTAATCCGCCCCTTCTCTCTCCTTCTGTCTCTCTCTAGATGCTTTAAATCTACTTCCGCCCATCTGAGGTAATACAGGACACTTTCTGTGTTACAACGACATGCAACTTTGAACTGTCCACAAATCAGCAACAAGCTCATGAACAAATGTGTAACTGAAAGTGACTCGAAGTCCACTGACCCATGACAGAAACACATTAAGATCTACAGTCAGCTTCACTAATTTTAATATACTGTGACAGTGTGAGTGCTTGTTGATAAATTCTGTCTGTCTGTCTGTCTGTCTGTCTGTCTCTCTCTGATTATCATTCAGTTTATATTTTAACTTTCAACTTATCTTTAAATTGTATTGTGTTTTTGGGACATAACAAAAGATTCTGAAAACATTCTTTGGGAAATATTTCACTAATATTGTTGGTTCCAGTGACTGATGGCAGATTAAAGAACAGTGAAAAAAAAAAAACTTGCATTTTTGATATCTACATAACAGCTGCTCAGCTTGACCACAGGCTGCTATAATGTGCATCTGCGCCTGTGTTTCTGAACGGTACATCCAGTGTGCCGCTCTGCCGTGTCTGTGTCCAGGCCCAGGATTGGTGGTTCATCCTCAGAGCAAGTGATGCCATCCATCACCTGACCTTTGCACCCCCCACCCCCCTCTACTTGTCCAATCAACCCAGCCTAATCTGTTACAACAGGGGCCCATCTGGACCGTATTAAAGTAATCCTTGTGATGTAATCCCAAAACAGGACTGCTTCCTCTGCAGCAAGAGAAGGACAATCCACTACCTGACCCCAGACCGAGGGACTTCCCAACTCTTCCTCCTAAACTTCTTTCCTCCTCCTCCTCCTCTTCTTCAGTCACTAATCTGCGTCACACAGTGATTTCGCCTTTGGTCAATTGTGCTGCTCATGCCGGCACAAACAACAAGTGTTTGTTGGGATGCAAGACTGTGAGTGTGTGTGTGGTTGGTTGCGAAACGTCACAGGAAGCGTGAGGTGCAGTGCTTGCAAACGTTCTTGACACACAGCGAGAGGTGATGTGTCATGTCTCTGTGTGCGGGTAGCCCCAAGTGCAGTAAGCTGCTTAACAACACGTTTAAAGTTGTTTTTTTTCTCATGCAGTCTTTGCATGTGCTTGGTCTGCTGGTGTAGTTACTGGTAGATGCTCATAAATCCCCAGAGGTCCTCCAATCAGAGCAACCAATAAACACTGTCAAAGGAAGTGTGTGTTCTTCAACCACAAGGCCTTTCTACCCACAATCACACAGCAGGTGCTGTGCAACATCTGGTTCACGGGCAACACGCCAGTGTCGATTGCAATGCATAGTACATAACAATACCTTTACAATAAATTATTTATTGTGATATACACTATCATGGATACAGTCACTGAAGATGTGAGACCTCTATAGTGAACATCTATAACAAAAAACATGAAACAGAAGTGTAAAGAATGAATGCAGAAACAAAATTATCAAAACAAGTTTGAACCACAATTATTTTTTTGTATATATTTTTGTGAATGTGTAAAGATGTGGAACTGAATAAAAAGTGAAATTTAAAGGTGTCAGGGTCATCCTTCACTTTCACCCTCTCTCTGTCACTACGACACTGGACGGCCTGTTGTGCAGCCGATTCCCTAGAATCCCATTAGGGGCCATTAAGATGGATTTAAAGGACCACATCTTGGCTACAAGAGACACAATTTAATGCTGGGACATTCTAGGACATTTAAAATCCTGCAAAAACTGTAGAACGTATATGTAATGATAAGATTTGGCCTGTGTTGTTGATTAAGTAAAACTGATATTTCTATAACGGTTAAGATTTAATGTTTTAAGTTTGAGAATGAATTCTTACTTCTATCCAACACTAAACAAATGAAGGAAGCCTCATTTTACCCATCAGATTTTCTCTAGTAACAGCTGGAACCGATGAAAGAACCTGATAAGAGTCGGTGTTAGAAATTGGCAAATTTGGAGTAAACCCCCACTGAGCGCACGTTATCTGTCTTTATCTGGTACCTGAAGACATCGCAGTGTCATCCCTCCCCCTGCTCCTCGCTGCCTTTCATGTGTCCCTATGAGTCAGCTGGATTAAAGCATCACTCTTGATCAGGTTCTTCATTTGTGTGCACGTCTGCCCTCCCATATGCTCTGCTAAAGCCATCTCAGCAATGACACGGTGCAAACGTCAACAGCTTTGTCTCTGCAGGAGCTCGCTTCTGTTCTTAAATGTTTAAACTTAATTATTTTAGAATTATAGCGCTGCACTCTGTTTAATACATAAAAACTCAAATGCCCTGGATTTAAAAAAAAGCTTGTGGTGAAATGAAATCCCTCTTAGAAACAAAAAAAATAATAATAACAACAACAGGAAGTCTTTCCATAATTTGTTGACATTATGTAACCATCTGAGGAATGTCAAAATCTGGCTGCCTATGACTGAATCAGTCTGTGTCAGGGAGAAAGTATGTGAGGGGGTGGAGGTGACGGCCAATGTGAAACCTTTATAAAACGGATTCAAAAAGTATGTTCGTAAGTGCAGTATGTGGAGTCATGTGTGTATGTGTCTGTCTTACATTGAGCTTATGTGGGCAGCTGAGGACTTGCGCGTCATGACACTATGAAAACACACCTACGCTGAGTTACAGTACTGAGCCGTAATGCACACATCATTAACGACAGCTTCACACTGAGAAAAAGCCCTTAGTCAAACGCCGAGATGCCTTTTCTTTTCAGCAAATTAATTAACACACACCTAAAGTGACAAAGTAGAGGCTGAACTGCTGAGCCAGGTACAACCCCTGATGAATAAATGTGTCACGATTCATAACGGCAATGTGCTCAAATGTCAAAACCAGTGACTCACATTCAGCGACATGATTTTAAAACACAGAGGAGGAGGATCTCACCTCTGCAGAGATGCGTCTGTTCCCTCTGTTCCTCAGACAAACGCCTGTGGGCGACTGCACCTCATCAGAGGAAGTTCCCGAGGCCTGGTCGCTCTCTCCGTCAGACCCCATCTTCAAGTTCTCATGGACGATATCTGGAGCAGAGCGAGAAAGAACAAGAGAGAGAGAGAAAGGGAGGATCAGAGTTTGACAGATGAAGTAGGTCTGTGGAAACAGGGCAAGGTGCCGCGCCAGCCCGTGACATCAACAGGAAAGAAAAACACTTTCCCCAGCCCAGCTGTTCTTATCAAGCCCCTGGCACAGAGGAGGAGATGCTAAACACAACAAGAGTAGACAATAGACTTAATTTGTTTCAGTGCCACAGGGCATCAAGATACAGATCTATACATCACTGTAACTGCCCATGTCTTACATGTAAACCAGGTCTTTACAGCTTCAGATTTATCATATTTAAGACCAAATTTAATTATTGTATCCGGGCTGAGGTTTGCTTTAGAGCGCCATTATCTTCGGACTCATTTATCTAACAAATGGTTTATTGTGTGACAACTGGAATGATTGAACAGATATTTATGGATGTCTGCACAAACGCCTCTAGGAATGGCATGTTTCAGCACCTGTTTTTACACATAATATATCAAGCTCAGCTGACTGGTATCTTCAGGATAATCTACATGTGTTACAACAGTTCTATCTAGCAGCTATCTAGAATAAAACCAATCCACTGTAGTGACGTCTTCACGGATTCTTTCTATTGACACAAAACAAAGCTCCTGGTCTTAAATCTCTGTACAAAATCACAGGAAAGACAATGTCAAACATGGTCTGTGTGTATGTGTGTGTGTGTGTGACTCACCGAGGCGACTGCCATTGCGAGGCATGACCATGAGAGACCCCAGGCCTCCTCCAATGACGCTCTGAGGTCGTCGCAGCGGTGGCTTTTTAAAGGAGCCTGTGTACTGGTGAAGGAAGGAGTGGACACTGTGGGCTGAGGGAGGACGACCGTTCCTCACTATGGGTTCTGCAGGAGAACACACAGCATGTTTTAAAAAGCCGGAAGAAAGGAAAAAAATGATCAGTGTATGGATGCAGAGCTCTGAGTATGAGTATGTTCGTGACCGAATGACTGTAACAGAATTTGAATGACACAAGGATCTTTATCTAATGTAGATCAAGACACTTCATAAGGCCAGAATTAGCTCTGATACTACTGATGTTACAGACTGTGTTTAGAGCACTTCAGTTTTTAATTTTGTCATGTTGCAGCCTCACAATAAACCATTTAAGACATTTTCTCAGGCTCCTGCTCATATCTCTTCTCCTTGTGTGGAGCACACCTGGTCAGCATTTGAAAGGCACACAGCTGTCTATACAAGGTGTCACAGCTGACAGTGTGTATCAGTGCAAAAACTAAGACATTGCCTGTAAAACCCAGAGGCAGGATTGTGCTGAAGGCTACAAAAACATGCTGAGCACAGTGGCCTCCATCAGTCTTGGAATGAGCAGGCCTTTACGTAGAGCGAGCCTCAGCTACACTGAGCAATCAGGAGAGACTGGCCCTGACTGGAGTGGATGCATCAGCCTCTTGAAGACAAATATCAATACTGGACTCAAAAATCCTACGCATGTTTGATTGGAGTTCAGCTGAAATGCACATAATGGATGATTTTTATGAGTTCTATGACTTCATTGTCTATCCTAATACTCTGTACTTCTCATCTAAAATATGCCCGTGTTGTTTTTTCCTACAATATGAGGGATAGTCATTCAATAAAAACAAAAAAAAAAAAACATTTTGGGCCAGAGTATACAACAAGTTTCATTTAAACACATCAATTAGTTCTTCATGAAGCTTTCTGATGCATCATCTATACATGACTGGTTCCACACCAGACTGCATAAACATAATCACTGTCGTTACATAAGTGGTTTTAACTCTTAATCTACGCTTGCATGTAATATGTTAAATGCAGTGGCCTAGTAAGATAGGGAGTTGGGTGATAAACAGCTACTACAGAGCCTAAGTTTTTATAAATGGATTTATAAATGGACAGTAAAGTTTAATTTTCTTTGTCACAGTTTAGAGTAAAGACAACGAGTGTGGAGCAGAGTGGAGACAAAATGAGGACAACTGAGAGCGGTGAAAACATCCAGGGTAACAGACACAAACAGATGTATTGTTATACAACAGATTATACACAAGATTAGGTTCTGTGCAGCAATAGTTAAGGGTCCTGAATATGAAAGTTGGTGGTAGTGTGGTGTCATATTTAACATAGCAGAAAACAGCATGATGTGGTTACTAAGTAACAGAGATTACCCAGACCAATAAAAAAAACACAGTGTGATCTAATGCAACTAATCTTAGTGTGCTTTGATTTCTCCAGAATACGACATTCCTATGATGAATGCTTAGTGTGTGTTTAGTGAGTGTCAGAAGCTGAAGGTGAAAGCAGCAGCAGCGACTAAAACTCCAACTGTAAGTGTGGGGAGGAAACTGAGCCTCAGAGCAGCAGAGAAGCAGTTTAGCAGGACAGTCAGAGCTCAGACAGAGGGATCCTGTTGGACACGTGCAGCAAGGACAGTGAGGATTAGGATGAGACACAAGGCAGCAGCTAGAGTCAATAATTCCACCAGAGAAAACAAAGATGGCTACTGATCTTTTATATATTACACACTTTGTTTGTCAGAGAGGAAGAACAATAACTTCTTTGATAACTTCACGTTTCCGATCAAATCGACACAGTTTCACAGTCCACTTGGAGCTGCCCCTTTCTGGTCTGGAACAATGCTCAGGGTTACTGATTAGAGAGCATGACTCGGCTCATGTCATGTGTTCAAAACAGAGATGGGAACAAGTGAGCGATGGACAAGGTTAACTCCACACTATGGAAGCTCACCCTTGCAAAGGCCTATTACCGTTTCCTGGGATCTGAAAGTGACAATAAATCAAATATCTTGTTTTGTCTGAGCAACAGCCCAAAACGCAGTGACATTTACTTTACCAGCATAAAAGACCAAGAAATCTCAAAGTAAAAGAATTTGAGAAGCTGCACCCAGAATGTTTTGACATCTTTCCTTTAGAAAAAGACTGAAAATTATTAACTGATGATCAAAATTGTGGCTGCTTAATTTTCTGAAGTGGTATTTTGTTGATATTTGAAGAAGTTCTGTTTTTGCAACCTGGACCTTATTTCTAGCATAAAATATGTTTATTCACCCATACAATTTTGGTGTAACTTGGAGTCCTTCTGAAGATATTTAGATCCATTCGAGATCCGTGTATATCCATATAATGGGAGTGATGGTGCATCAACAATGCAGCCTCTGAGTAAGGTATTATCTGCTGCAACTCATTCATTTTACTAGTATTTTGTTATGAATCTCCAGTACTATTCCCCTGTGAGTTCAGAGTTGCCTTGTTATTGTCATCAGGGTTTTTTTTTACAGGGGTTTTTACTAATGTCAACTACTTCGATGACATCACTGCCGTGTGCCACTGCAGCACGGCTCATTTACTTCATGCTCTGCCTGTGGAAGCTGAACTTCGACCAACTAGTCATTTTCTTTGGACAATATGAAAATATGTAAAAACAAACCATGTTATTAGCAGTAGCAACTTCTGTACAGCCAACGGTTGCAGAGCATGGAGTGAATGAGCCGTGCTGCGGTGGCACACAGCAGTGATGTCACTGAAGTAGTTAGGTTAGTAAAAACCCGTATCAGAGACGATATTTTTGTCCCACAATATGCTGGCTGTGCTCTCTCCTGTGCCTTCAGACTGCATTAACCCTAACAGTTAATCGGCCCGCTTGTGTGTCGCTACACAGTGAGCCGGCTTCCCAGCTGCTTCATGTGTGTAGGGGATAAGGCCTTACACACAGCGCTGGCTCCTGGCTCCTTATCGTCCCCAGGAAATAAAAACAGTCACGTGAACAGCAAGTAAAGTAATAATGTGTCACAGCATCAGCTGCACTGCTGTGGAGAGTTCGTGCACACTCCCACGCAGGCTCGGCTGATGGCTGCAGTTACTCTCACGGCCGCAGCGGCTGTCGTGTCAGTACTGAGTCTTATTTCCTGATCCTGCCCCAAGTCCCTTTAAGTTTAGCTGATCTTTTCTGTGCACTTTTACTATGATGCAGGAAACTGTGAAATACAGGTATGAATGTGTAAAAATACATTGTATTTGCTGTGCATATACCGTTGTCTGTTCTTGGTTGTTTTTTCAAGTTTGGGGGAATAAAGGAAATTGCAACATATCACTTGCTTACATTATCTCAATATATCCTATCATCAACCCCCTTCGGGATATGTATCATATGACCAGATTCTTGTCAGTACACAGCCCTGGTTAAAATGCAACATAGTGACTATAATCTTCCTCACCTCAGTGGGTATTTGTTTGGGGCTCTGTAGTGGATGAGTGAATGCACTTTCCTTCCTACACCTGATTAGATAAATGTACTGATGGTCTGTCATCAGCCACTGGGTCTGGTTTCCAAGATGGCACCTGTCAACTGTCAAATGTATCTTTAACTTTGACAAATCAGAGTCAGGAAATAAGATTTCACTTGCACATTTATAGTGCATCATTTATATCTACATCAGAATCAAGGTCTGTGAGTTTTCAATGTAACACCACGTCATCTGCTAAACTACCCCCACAGCTCAGTGACTGTGTGGCTCCAGTCTCTACAGTCAACCAACTCTCTATTTCTCTGACTTAAATCATATCATGAAAATAAGTTCACATGACTGAGCTAATTCGGAGTACACAGGGTGTTCAGGTCCTGTTGAGCAACACAAGGAGATTCCACTGTGTAACAGTTTGCCAGCACTGATGTCACAGATGTCTAAATATGACATATTTGGTATGTCCTATATTCTGAGTGTCACAAATTTGTGTTTGTTTGGTTTTTTTGTATTTGTTTTGCACAGACTGACACCTCAACACTGACACTGTGCAAAGGCTTTAGGCAGTTTAGATGTCTTATTCATCACATAACTCCATCAAGGAAAAAATATTCTGCAGCACAACAACTCCAAACACACACACACACACACAAACAGCTGGAGACAGAATTATCGTCAGCGAAAAGAACAAGGAGTCCTGCAATAGATGATGTGACCTCCACAGTCCTGATCTCAACATCACAGACTCAGTCAGGGATCACATGAAGACCCTGACAGACATAACTTAACTGCAGCAAGTTCTCCAAGATACTTACTGTCAACTAGCTTGAAAACTGTGTACAAGTGTACAGAGAAGAACTGACACTGTTTTAATAGTGACTTGACTCGGGTTTTTTCTCGTTCCTGCACTTTGTACGTTACTATCAAAATAAAATCTATTCATGGCATTATTTTCGAAAAGCATGCGGAGATGTTTGCTCAGTATATGAAGCATTTCCTCAATTTCCCATGAAAACAGAAAAATACACAGCCCCCATGTAATATCCAGGTCCTTATGCCACCTCTCTCTTATCTCTGTGCAGCTGCTGCTGCCGCTGGCCCGAGTTATACATGTTACATAATCAGATCAGGACCAGAACGCATTCCCCAATCAGAGTTCAGATCACATCTCATCTGGCTACTCCATTCTGTCTCCTCTCTACCCCACTTACTGTTACACAGGCTGCTAAAATCCCCTCACACAAGCTCGCTCTCACACACACACATACATATAAACACACACACAGACATACACAGACACACACACAACATGTTTCTGTGTCCCCACTCACTAAGCACAGAACACTCTGGCCAAACCTGGTGTTAATCACTACACAAAAAGCTCTTTACAAAGCCCAGTTAGTTCTCAGAGGGAGGTGGGGAGGGGGACGGACTTGGACGATCTGATTGATTGAAGAGGGGAAGAAAAAACTTCTCATTCAGACAAAAGACAAGAAGAGGAAACTGAGGACAAGCCTGAAAGAAGCTCGGAGAGAACTCGGGGTGGCCAAAAGAGAGGAAGAGGAGCTGAAGGATGCAAAAAAAAAAAGAAAACGGAGGAGGGTATGCATCAAGATGCCTGGCTGGTTTCACCAAGTCATCCAAGTCGCCGTGGCGATGTCATGGAAACTCTAGAATTTTTTCCAGACCCTGAGCACCATGGCAACTACATGGTGGCACACCAAGGCATGCTCCCTCTCTCGCTCCCTGCAGATTTAGTGAATATCAGCAGAGATAAGCTGCTGTGCCACTCTGCTTTTACTTTGACTCCTTGAAGGCCACAACCTTCAGTGGGATGGGAGTGAATGATGTAACCAACTACGGTCAGTACGAGTGTATCTACACAAAACTGAATAAAGAGTAATGGCATGTCTTGTGGACTTACCATAGTGAACAATGAACAAGAGTTGGATGAATGTCTGAGCTGAATGAAGAGTGTAAAAGAAGAACAGCTTTTTCTTTAAATATCTGGTTCAGTAATAAAACATCAAGACTAAAAGCTTAACAACAAAAGTCAATCATGACACCCAAGGTGCATCCCAGTAAAAAATGTCCAGTAATCAAGTTTAAGATCTAGTTTTGTGTGCTGCTTATAGAGGGCAGACGTTACAGAAATACACTTGTTATCAACCTGAAACGCAAACATTCAGCAGTTACACTCAGTTACCACCACTTTCTGATTCTGGGTCCCTGTTAGATAAAATGTGGATTTGGATTTGGATAAAAGTCCTATATATATGCAGTCCATTAACATTCTGCTACTAAATCCCATTTCAGACACGCACTTTATTACATAATTGTGCTGGAAATGTTACATGTTAGTGTGTGGTTTAAATGAACAGCCTTGGACTTATTTGTGTTATCCTTCACATTTCATAGATATGTGTGATCTAGAGCCCTCCCTGTCTTTGTGTCAGATGGACTTAACTGAACCCTGAGTCAGTTATTTGTCACAGTGACAATTACAAGTATTTCAACAGCAGATTTTCAAAATCCACAACTGCTTCTGTCCAACAAAGAATATGAATGTGGAGTGAGTCATGTATATATATAATCCTGTCAGAGCTCTACTAAACCTTTTTGAATCACAATAGCCATATACTGTGCTTTGGCAAATTTAATTTGAAATCAATTGAGGGACTTCTAATAGCCATTTAGGCACAACCCCCTCAAATTTCATCTAGCACAACAACCTTGCAATGAATCTGAGCCTCATGAGGGTTGTTATGTTCAGTTTTCAATCAAACTTTGTTTAATAGGCGCTGATGTAACTGTATGATCATTTTGGTGGTTGTAGTTTGTGATTTAGTTGTCGTGTGCTGCCGCTGTATACAGCGAAGAAGATGGTCAAACAGGTTCCTCAGTGGGTGAACCAGTGTGGTAAAACCACCAGTTCTCAGCCAAGACTGCTTTATTGGTCGTACAGATCACCTCCACAAACGTCTTCTCCATCGCCTGCGCTTCAACATTTGCAATAAAAGCATTTGTTTCGATGTGATGCAGAACCATGAACTAGGCTTTATAGCGAGAAGGGTTTGTCACTTTCTTGTACTTCCTTGTCTCTGTGTTTTGCTCTGTCTGTTGAGTTTCTGTTTTGTTGTTTGTTTTGTTTTGCTTGTCAATAGTGGGTCTGCCTTTATCTCTGTTATTTGTTCTTTTGAGTTTTGTGTTTTATGTATGACCTGCCAGGGGACAGCGGATGAAAAATACCAACAGTGCTAACTCCGAAGCATTTATATCCGCATTTTTTAACGCTGATATCATTAATGTGCAATGTCCCTTCTAAATAAATAAATAAATAAGAGAGAGAAATTTGCTTTGAGCAATTGGAATTTTCAGCATTAGACACCAAGAGTTTTAGACAGGTGTACGTATCACCCAGCTCTTAAGAATCAAATGCCATTACTTCAGCACAACAAGTGAGGTATCTGCACCCCTGACTGGCCTCAGATCTCATGCTGGCTGCTCATGGGTAGTGTAGTATTCTGAGCCATTTGCTATACCCAAGTGATATGATGACTATAAAATAGACCTATAGGATATAACTACTATCATCGTTATCCAGAAGATTCATGTTATTATGTTGAGGAAATAACAGAAATTCATAGGGGTGAAAAGATATGTCTGGCTACAGCAGCTCTTTGTTCAACGATATGAACATCTGCACTACACATGAATCACTGCAGTAAAGCTCACCGCTGTCCTTCAAACCGTTCTCCTCAATGGTCATCTGCTCAGCCAGCTCGGACAGGGACTCGTCGATGGTGTGGCTGCCTCGAAGCGTCTGAGAGAGACGTCTCTTGAAACGCTTCATCTTTTCCATGGAGCTCTCGGGAAGGG
The DNA here is from genome assembly GCA_900303245.1 of Selene dorsalis. Taxonomy (NCBI): domain Eukaryota; kingdom Metazoa; phylum Chordata; class Actinopteri; order Carangiformes; family Carangidae; genus Selene; species Selene dorsalis. The sequence continues at coordinate 23,366 of OMNW01014720.1, forward strand.
GAGGCCTGAGGTGGACAAGAGGTCAAATTAGAAAATAAATAAACAAATAAATAAGGGCGTTGTGGTTGCAAATTCACACATGTAAGACACAAATAAGAAGAGATACAGTTGGTTTTAGTCGCAGGAGAACATTCACACAATGATGTTGACCTTAACATTTCAAAATCTGTGTTATGAACCACCTCTGACTCACAAGACTACACCTCATTCACCTGCAGCCATATTCCAACGGCCAAACTGAAATCAAAGACGTGGTTAGATCACCAGGTCTCTGACTGAACGAACAAAGACACGGACCAATCAGCACGCTGACATTAATTATGACTCAGCTCATTCATGCTCATTACTTTACATTCCTCCCCTGTGGGAAAACATGACAAGTTGGTGAGAGATTCTTACGACTGAGTTTAGAGTACAGTCCCTGGCACAGCCAACTATAAAAGCAAATCCTAAACCGGGGGGATTTGCTCTTGAATGGAGCAGGACTAGCCCAGGCCACATTGAGTCCACATCACACATTCCAGTTGCATTTACTGTGTGCATGAGAGTGGCTGAGTGTAAGAGCTAGAGACTGCGTGTGTGTGTGAGGGAGAGGGAGAGAGAGAGAGAGAGAGCGAGAGAGAGGGAATTTGTGTGAAAAGGGTTTCAAATCAAGACTGGGGATATTTGGGAAAGTTTGGCAGAAAGTGATCACAAGCAGCCTCTCCCTGTGACCCAACTCCACTACAACTGCAAGTCTGGACCTGTGTCTGTCTGTCTGTCTGTCTGTGATGATGAAGATGATGAGTAAAAGCAGACATGAAAACACATGAGCAGTACAGTCCCTCAGGCCTCCGCTGGCTCTCAACTTTTCCCTAGTGACAGTCTTTTGTCTACCAAATATCACCCATAGCACGTAATCTGTCCAGAAACTCACTGCCTTCGGTGTGAGGAGCAAAAGTCTGTGAAGAATGTCTATTTTTATATTTCCGAAGTGATGTCTCCAAACATATCCAATTTACAAAGATATGAAGCAGAGAAAATCAGCAAACCAATAATTTCTTATTTGCTCTTAAAAAAAATTTTTTTAAGCAAATAATCAAAAATACATTTAATTAATGAATTTGATTTTACTAAACCCAGGTCAGAAAGGTGAAAAACATGACAACAGCAGCAGCCAACTGGCAAACAAAAGTAGGTCGAGACCCATGGTGGCTGCTGGGTTTTCAAAACTTTCATTTCACAAGAAGAGCCCTCTTTAAAAAAAAAATCTAGGGTGAGAAACAGGCCACGCAGCTCCTGTATCATCGTAGAGCTGTGGAGACCGGTTTAAAAAGTTTGTTGTACACAGAGTTTTGTGAGGCAGTGAGCCAGTCTCCTGCTCCCTGCACACAGTGGACAGCAGCAGCCGTCTGTCTGAACTGGGCTCAAGTCCAAAGCAAACTGGGACACTGCAAAGACGAAATATCAAACTGTAGATCAGGAGCACGCAAACTACACAAGTAAACTTCATGCAGTACACATCATTCACTGCTTCAGAAAGCAGTGAGGCATCTGACAAATCTGAACTGGACAATCCCTGGATACAGTGACTAGTCTAGAGCCATGACTTTGCTGGTTTGATAAATAATCTTTAAAAAAAAAAGCACTCATCAGGTAAGAGGCACTGTATCTGATTTTGGGAAAACCCTGTTCTGTTAGAGGAAAAGAGCACATCTTGAATATTAAAGCTCAATTGTGATTAATAGAGCAATCCACAGGGTCCTTCACCAATTTAAGAATTAACTCCTATAACATCAGAGTCAATGCAGCAGAGCAACAGACACCATGCCCTACATAGCAAACACAGACAGTTCAGTCAGAGATACAGGTGTGTTATGCTAGCAGCAGCATATAATGTAGCCTTGAGCCTGATGCAGAGGTGTGGAGCAGTTACAGATATCTCACACTCGCATCCAAATTTCTGTCATTTTCAAAATTGAAATCTTCAAACCCAACAACATGAACTCAAATGACATCCTTGAGATAATCTATCTCTATTTATGGATTTTCAAACAGCGTCCTATTTAGTCCTGTAGACAAGCTGTGCTGTGTCTTTTAAATGTCCCATCTTCTTCTTGATAGAGCGATGGGACACGACGGGCCTCGTTTTTCCAATTCAGAATATACATTTTCACATGTTGATCTTGTCCTTCACAGCTTTCTTCCTACATTATACATTCTTCTCTTCTGTGCTCTTAGTCAGGCAACAATCAATCTAATATTTCCAGGAACCAAGATGAGGCAGAATGTCAACTCAGCTGTCGTTGCAGCTTCACATCAGTGGGATTCGCCTCATGACACATCAGCTGCAGCATGGGCGAGCAGTATGTCATCTGATGAGCCGCTCACTGCGTCACACACACTCATGCCGCAGCCTTACACACAGCCTTCAACATAAACAGATAAACAGGTAGATACATACGTACGTACATGCACCAGATGGAAAAAGTACAACTAGAACTCAGACCAAAGACTATTTCCACAGCACCGTCTGAGGGTGCATCGAAAACACTCAACACTTCTTTCAGTCACTAGTTGTCAAATCCAAAAGTGCAAAATCGTCTAATGTTCCAGCTTCTTAAATGTGATGATTGCTTACTTTTAAATAAAATAGATAATCAATAATGAACAGGTAGATGCAGCCTTAATTCTGATTCTGCACAAATAACAACACTGTGTTTATGATCGCTGGGATAAACTCAAATCAGGATTATGTGGCACCAAGTGAGGATAAACTGACAGGCTATTTACTGCTGCCATACGCAGTCAATCTCTCCTCCAGGGTAACATCCACGTCCCCATTTTAATTTATGAATGTATATGAGGGTGGTACAAGGGGGCACATTAACCCCTCATAAATAACTGGGATATGACCTCCTGTCCAGCACACTGAGAAGATACAAATCACTCTCTGAAAGCTTCATGGAAAGTTAACAACAGCAGTAAAAAGGAGGAGGAGGAGGAGGGGGGGGTGGGGTGTCTACTGTGCACCCATATTCACTGGCCCACGTTCCTGCTCTGGGATTGTGTGTGGAGCTTTGGACATGATCCCTGTTCTGAGCCTCATCCCTGCTCTCCTAAGTAGGCCGGTCTGAGGTCTGAGCTCCAGATCCACTGGGTGGTGGCCAGGGAGGAAGAGGACG
>OMNW01014720.1:38342-60810 GCA_900303245.1 Selene dorsalis
GTTCCAGGCATGCTCCACCAGGAGGAGGCCCCGGGTAAGACCCAGGACACACTGGAGTGACTGCATCACTCAACTGGCCTGGAAATGCCTTGGGATCCTCCCAGAAGAGCTGGAGGAAGTGTCCAGGGAGAAGGAAGTCTGGGCATCCCTGCTAAGACTGCTGCTCCCACAAACCGGCCCGGATAAGCAGAAGAAGATGGATGGATGGATGGATGGATGGATGGATGGATGGATGGATGGATGGATGGATGTATAGATGGATGTATAGATGGATGTATAGATGGATGTATAGATGGATGTATAGATGGATGTATAGATGGATGGATGGATGGATGGACACACATTTTTTGACATGTCAGCCAGTGCAGCACTATGGCCCTGAAGAACCAAAATCTACTCAATTAATAGTTAAAGAAAAGCAGAGAATTCACATTTGACAAGGTTGAACCAGTTAATATTAGTTGATTCTCTGATGATCAACTTGTATTGATCAAGTTGTATTGGTATGGCAAAATGGAAATGATATGTAATCTCTCTATATATGTATATATTAAAGGGAGCTTTCCATATTCCTCCTGTGTGCTTGCAGCTGAGCAGAGGCTAGTTTTGGCTGCAGATGAACGGAAGAGAGAGTTTCACGAGGAGAAAAGGAACGAGTTTGAGAGCTACGCTGAAGAGGAACACGATGGTATGTGAACTCCTCACTGATGCAGCTGAGAGGTATGAGTTCATTCACTGAGTGAGTTCATTCAGCCGCTAAAATACTTCTAATCTTCCAGAGCAAAATGAGAGGACCAGAGAGAGCACCGAGCAGTGGAGGGAGTTTCATTATGATGGGATGCATCCTCCCCATGAGTACAACCGCCACTCCATCTGAGTGCGAGGAGCTGACAGGATACTAACATTTAAAAGAAGCAGCCTTAGAAAGACAATGCTCCTCTTCACCACAGAGCCTGATGGTTACACAGCAGAGACATCAGCAACACTGTCAAATGTTTTAGCTTGTTTTTATCCCTTGTGTTGCAGACATTGGCTTTGTGGTAACAATTTGCTCTGACACAAACTGTGTTTTGATATTGGCAAACAAGTGGCAAAAAAAAAGGAAATAAGCACAAGGCATTACCATAATACCAAAAAAGTTAACAGGCTGTTTGTATGTATTAGTAGTGTATGAACAAATACTTATTCCTTTTTTTAGGGCCACAACTAACAATTATTGTGATGAACAATTCATCTTTTTGATCTAATTATTTGTTTGTTAACAGTTAATCTATTAATCATTTGGTCTATAAAAGGTCAAAGTCACCTTTCCCCAAAACACAGCTCAAAAGCAAAGACAGTCACTTAACTATCACTGTTGTCACTCAATAATCAACAATCATGTTTATAATACAATTAGAAAAAGTCATTAAGTATGGACCTCACAGTCAGTGTGTTTTGGCAGGATCCTGGAAATAGTAAATAGATCCACAATCATTTATCACACCTCATGTTCACTCACATACGACGTGAACATACTGCTTTTACGCATGTTAGTATATATTTACTCATCTGTAATATCAGTTGCATATATTAACTGAATCATTTTGGAAATCTATATTAAATAAAAATGTCTAATGTAACAAATGTGTGTATATTTTAACTAACCTGATATTTACTCTCTGTCAAAGAAGCAATGACACGTGCAAACAAGCCTCTGTTTTTTAATACATGAATTTCTACAACTTCATAGAACATTTCTGCAACAATATGTAATAACATGCATACTGACGCCTTTTAAATGCTTCATTTTTTTTATTATTATTATTTTTGGGGGGAAAACAAAGGGAAGACAAAAATAAACACTCAAGACCCAAGCAAACTGTTGTTGAGATTTGTATTTACAGTAAATAGAGGCTCAAAGTCCTTAAGTCGATATTCACCACAACATTTTTAGATAATTCACAATGGCTAAGCCCATGATATTGGACTTGTTCTGGTGGAGTGTTGTCTTTTTTCTCTCCCATTCATGTTGAGTGATTAAAAATTAAATAGAGGTACCACAGAGAAAATACAAAGACAGATCCCCTCTCTTCTCCGTGTGAAAGAGAGAGAAGGAGAAGGAGTCTTTCTGCTAAATTCAACAGGCTGGTATGAAAGCACAGTGATTAAACACAGAGAGAGTGAGCTGTTTTCAGAGCAGCCACTTCGTGAGCGGAAGCAGAGCACGATATTTCAACTACTGCACTGTACACTACTGACCTGACAATTCTGCAATGGGAACAATCCTTATTAAGATACATTTTCATTCGGTTGTCAATTTACATTTTTACCATAGACATAAATGTGCACTTCACTGATAAACACTTTTTAAAAATCCAAATCCATTCCTTAAGGTCTATTCATGGGAAAACAATCTGGTCAGTGCAAGTTACATGATACCCACATGTCAGTGATGATGGACTTAAGGAAAGAAAACTGTCAGACTCTCCTAATGGCACATTAGAATAATATGCAGTATTTTGGAGGGTTTTTTTTTTCTTTTCTGAGGGGTGGGAGGTGGATAACTTCTTGTTGGAGCACATCCCTGAGAACTGGTCACAAAGCGACAACATGTGATTGCCCTCCTGTGGTCAAGAAGGACTTCACAGTCACATTAAAATGAATTCATCAAATTAAAACAGCAATTACAAAGTAATAACTATTAGATACTGTGCCTTTATCGTTCAATGCAATAACCGCTCAGTCCAGTTTAATAACACGTTTCTTACAAAAATCATTACATATTGTAAGAAAATAAATAATCCAATACATTAGTGCAATGCACCGGCCCAATCAACAATCACACTCCACACCTTAAAGCAAAGAGATTACACATACTGTCATACTGTTGGGAGTTATGACTCTGTGAGCCATTGTAGCAAATACCACAGCAAATTAACAACGAGAAGTTCAGAGTGCCGATGATGTCACAATTATTTACCACAGCTTGAAGCTTATATTTCACTTGCAGAACACGAGTCCACTCAACAGTTCCAGGCAGGATATTTACACAAGGCATACAGAGGAGCACCCTGTCTCAAGGCGCTCTTAGTCCAAATCGACAGCAGCTTCAATAATCAGTTCCCTTTAGTGTGGCACTTCCCAGACCAGCTGCTTGTTTGTCTCCCCGACAGCCATGATCCAGCCTGAACATGGTCTCCACAATATCAACTTCTGCTGAGCCTCTCCCCCCATCTGTACTTCCAGGTTTGTATGACAGAGGGAAGGGAAGCGGCGGGGTGCCGTGCTGAGCCGTGGTAAATGGAGCTGAGCCAATGCTCCTTAAATTCCTCCCGTGGTTGGCAGAAACAGATGGGAGGTTGCGGGATGGGCAAACTGGGCAACAACGTTGAATCACGAGGCCTGGGATGGTTTTCATCCTGTCTCAAAGCTCCGTGGTCTCCCAGCTCACCTCCCGCGGAACCTGGCGTCATTTAGTCCCCGTGTGGATGACAGTAACAGTGGAGGGTCGAGGCCGCGAAGGCTCAGCCACTACTGGTGGTTCCTCTAGTACAGGAGAGGGTGCGTCCGAGTCCCGATTGTTCACTTTAACTGCAGATTCCAATGACTCTACTGGAGAACCTGCAGAACAAAAAGGTAAGAAATACAAGGACCTTGCTGTCATTAACTACCACATATTACCATAATTGTGAACATTTTCAATTAATTAATTCAATTAATTATTAAAAGACCAAAACCAATATTGTGCTGGTCTAAAAATAGCTTTGACTTTACTGCCCTCAGCAGGCACTGTAGTTTTATCAGAACATGCTATAGAAACAGAAGTATATAGTGAAAATTTGGGGGACTATTTTCAGCAGTGGATTGATACACGGCTCTGTCACCCGGGAGGAGCTTGGAGTACAGCCACTGCTCCTCCACATCAAAAGGAGCCAGCTGAGGTGGCTTGGGCATCTTTATTGGATGCCTCCTGGACCCCTCCTTGGTGAAGTGTTCTGGGCATGCTCCACCAGGAGGAGGCCCCAGGTAAGACCAAGTACACACTGGAGTGACTGTGTCACTCAACTGGCCTGGAAATGCCTTGGGATCCTCCAGAAGAGCTGGAGAGGAGAGGGAAGTCTGGACATCCCTGCTAAGACTGCTGCCCTCGGAACCCGGCCCCGAATAAGCAGAAGAAGATGGATGGATGGATGGATGGATGGATGGATGGATGGATGGATGGATGGATGGATGGATGGATGGATGGATGTATAGATGGACAGACTGATGCACATTTTTTGACATGTCAGCCAGTGCAGCACTATGACCCTGTTCTGTGATATACCACTGTATACATTAACATAAGGTTGGAATAAATTATATTAATATTGTCATTGACCGCTTCGCCCTATATAGAATAGTTTTATACTTAATCAACTAATAATTTTGCCCGTCACTTATTTCATCTAAACACCAGTAAGTTTATAAAAAGTGTGAAAATGGTGAAATTTCTTTCCAATTGCTTGTTTTGTTTGACGAGAACAACCAAAATCTACTCAATTAATAGTTAAAGAAAAGCAGAGAATTCACATTTGACAAGGTTGAACCAGTTAATATTAGTTGATTCTCTGATGATCAACTTATCAATTACTCAACACTGCAGTGAGGTGATACAATGAATACTAAATAAGCATTTCCTTGAGATGCGGTGTTGTAGTGAAGCTCAGTTGTTATTTAAAAATACACTACACTAAGTTTAACACCACCAGGAACGCTGTGACCACATGGCGCACGTCAAACCCAGTTAAATCTGTTTAATTGAAACCAACACCTCAAGAGCTTTTTAAACGGCTGCCAATTAATACAAGATGGACATGTCCACGTCTACAGAGAGCGTCTGAATTGTCACTCACAGTCCTTCAGGGAGAGCGGGGCGCAGTCTACCGACTGGCTCTTGGATGGAGCTCGGCTCTGAGGGTTAGACACAGAGTTGTTGCTCTGGATGCTGCTGCCAAAGCTGGTGCCCAGTTGCAGGCGCCTCATGTGGCGGATGACAGCTGTCGCATTAAAGGCTTGCTGTAAAGAGAGGGTGTAAACAGACAAGTTTTATACTATAGACAGACTCCTGGTGAATGATATGCATTATTTTGGAATTCAAAAGGGACAGAAAACATTGTGAATGTTGTGTCATTTTTACTAAAGGTGGGTGTTTATGGTAAAATACGATGGCCTGTACTCACCCTCCATTTGCTTTTGGCAAAGTTTTTGCGCATCTGTCGACTGACTGATTCATGTATGTTTTTGCAGAGAGCTGTGTCTCCAGCAATCCTGAAAGTCAAAGTCAAGTTTTTTAAAATCATGTACATAAATGTTCACACTGTGGCACAAGCTGTTTAATGGTTGTGTATTTATATGTATGTTGGAAAAAACATCCTGATGTTGTTTTCCTATTTGCTCCACCATTTATTTTCATTCTGCTCAAACATCTGTGAGTGATGGAGCAATGATTTTGCAGGAGCTTACACACTGTAACTCACTCTGTCACATTCATCATAATATCTCTGTGAAACCTTGTCAATGAAAGCCATTTCTCTCTGTTATGACACCTGTCACCGGTGTCACAAACCACATATTTGTATCAGAAGGACCACCTGCCCGGGACCCAAAAGGCCCATTACTGGCAAACAGACTTATTCATACTGGCCACTTAAGCTGGAGACAGCAGCCCACGCCAGCTCGCTCTCGTTAGCTCTGGCTCAGGCCTGGGAAGACATCCTAATTGTTCATTAAAGCTTCCACATTCTTCAAGGATCCTTCAGGACGCCAGCCACTAATTGGAAGCCATTTATTCAGCAGATTTTTCTCCGAGTGCTGGCGGTGCCGAGGCAGAGTCGGGTTCGCGGCTCGGAGCCATGGCGACAGATGACAGTGGGAGGACATGCTCTCTATGACAAATGCATAAGCCTGGCAATCTGCGTCATACTGCTGTTTAACCGCACGGCGATGTGTGCTTCCCTGTGATTGTCTGGTCGTGGCGCAGTGTGTGGCGTTAGTTTCTCACCAGGGGTGCTCAAGAGCGTGGTCACATGTGAATCTCTTCTCTGGGTCCTTCTCCATTAGGCAGCTGATGAAGTCTTTGGCTATAAAGGCAATTGAAAAAGGTCAAGCGCACATCCAAGAGAACATCTTTCGTACTCTGATAAACTTAAGCATTTAAATGTTTTTGTAGCATTTTATCTCACAGGCACTGCTATTTCTGACAGACCCTTGAAAACAGGCAAAAGTTTTTGTGGAGTAAATATGCACAGGTACTAATGATCACTCTGCATTCCTGAAGTTTCCCTTCCTCTCCCTTTCTTTTCTTTTAAACCTGTAGCACTGATAGCTGTGTGTTTTGGTTGACCAAACTTTGCAGAGTGTGAGCAGCAGTATAAAAAGGTACACAAACAAAAGTTTTCATGGTGATGTTACACCAGCATGTGGAGTATGTTAGTGAGTTATATGAACACGATTAACTATGCCTACAGTATACTAACACACCAACAATACATACATGGAAGCTCACTCTCCAGATTATAGAATTTCTACTAAACTGTAAATAAACTGTGTTGAAAAAAGGGGGATTAGATTATTCAAATGACAAGACCAAGAATAAAAAAATAAATAAAACGAGTTCAGAAATAGAGGAACTGACTGGAGGTTTATTTCATTTAGAATATTGTTATCTAGTTATGAATTAATCCAGTTTTCATGACATTATGAGGAGACAGAGACATACAGTAGGGGGCAGCTCACCGGAGTCAGAGATGTCGTCCCAGTATGGAGCATCGAACTCATAGTCGGCCTTGAGAATCTGCTCAAAGAGCTTTGAGTCGTTCTCATCATAGAAAGGAGGGTACCCGCAAAGCCTGAGGAGATGAAGACTGATGATTGCATAACAGCAAGAGAGCCGCCATCCATCTGATGTTAGAAAGTTTAACCCAAAGCTAAACAGGATTTGCTGCGGCCCTAATCTCATTCACTGGCAGTTTGATTTTTCATATAGCATGCAACAGGAGATGGTTCAGAGGGATTAAAGAGACTACATAAAGACTAAGAGAAAAAAAAACAAAAAAAACGGTCCATTTTAATATGATATGGAAAAAATAACATGCAAATCACAGACATGCAACATAAACCCAGGCTGTATATTTGAGCTTCTGGTTATGAAACAGTATGAATTATTCCATCCTGAGGGGACAGAGGCTTCGTCTGTGAAGGCATCAAAAACTCTTCGACTTGATCACCTTAAAATTCATCCTCCCAACGAATGGATAACGAGACCAGGGACTTTCTCTTTGCTAATGAGCGACACCACTTTACTTAATTAGTTCAGTTGCTTTGTGTAACAGTTTCCACTCTAAGCTGCATAGACACTATGGTGTGGGTGATGCCTCCAGCTGCTGTCCCTATTCTACAGTGTTGTACATTTTCTATCATTTCTAGTTTCCAGAGGATGAACTGAAAACTTTTTATTTAGCTCCAAACTAAAGACACTCCTCTGAGCCTCAGTCGATTTTTGTGTCTTGTGCTAATTAGTGGCATAGTAACACACTAATTACAACACAGATTAAACTCATACTACACACAGTTCTAATTGCCAGAGTAGTAGAGTTCAGAAACATGAGACTTCATCATTGTCTTATGCCAACAGGAAATGATTCAATACACGAGACTCTGATTGTCAATTAAACAGCAGTGAACCTGATAAAAAAAAAGGTTTAATACAGGTGTAAACATGCTGCACTACAGACTAAAAACCTGCTTAGTGTCACCATGCAGTGTAAAGATGATGTAAATGAGTGGGTTCTGATCTTGTTATCTGTATTTGTTTTATTCTTCATTCGGGACGCTTTATAAATCTTAGTGGTTTCCTGAAAATGTACTCTGGTGGTTTCTGATCTGAGTGATAATTTCCTGTTTAAAAAGGGTTCAAATACACAACATAAGCTTCAGCTGATGATGATAAGTAGGTTTTAATTCAGAGAACTCACAGAATATATGCGATGACTCCAATAGACCAGCAGTCCACAGCTTTACTGTAGGGCTTCTGAGCTAAAACCTCTGGGGCTGGAACAAAGACATGTTGAACATGGTCAGATAAACGTATATTCTTCCAGTGAAATGATAGCAACAGATTTCCACTATTTACCACAACACTGAGGCTGGAGAAGAACATGAATGTTTGGTGGTTTGCCTGTACCAGATGGCTAAAGTTAACCTGTGGCTACTGGCAGATTAGATTAGGTCATGTTTATCCAACTAGAGCATCTAATTATCTCAGAGCAAGTTTCCACCAGAGCTCAGAGGGCGCCCTCACCCACGTATCCTGGAGTCCCACAGGCGGTGGCCATCACGTCCCCTGTTCCCTCCATCTTCGACAGGCCGAAGTCACTGATCATGATCTTGGAGTCGTCGTGAGGGCTGAAGTACAGCAGGTTCTCGGGCTGAAAACAAAACAAAGAGTCAACCTATGTGTCTGTGCTTGTGTGTTTCCATTTGTTCAAATGAGTTTGTGTATTTCTTGGCTTCAGCACATTTACTGTGGAGGACGTGAAGACATCCGACCTCTGTGGATGATCCACACAGAAAGCTCAAATAATCTCACTCACAAAGGTGAAGGGATTTCCCTTCTCAGTGAAATAGCTCTAGACTTATTCTTTGTTGAGAAGCAAAAACATTTTTTAACTCTTCGATAACGAACGCAGTGTATCCTGTGAGGAGCTGTGAATGTCCTATACTGTTGTACCTTTAGGTCTCGGTGCACTATGCCCATGGAGTGCAGATAGTTGACTGCATCCAAAACCTGTCGAATGAGCCGGCTGGCGTCCATCTCTGTGTAGAAGCCCTTTTCCACGATGCGGTCAAACAGTTCACCTCCAGACACCCTGTCCATACACACGGAGGAGAAACAACAGGATCTGATTTATATGATACTTAAAACAATAATGAAAAGGCTGATTAATATAGCTGTTCAAAAGGAGCAAACATCATTTGAGAACTTTTTGTACAAACAGTAAAAAAAAAAGTATCAAGTGAACAATCAAAAATACTAATATTGTGTATTTCCACATACATAAACAATATACAGCACAGTACAGTATAGGTGTTAATGTATGTGCACATTAACACGTATACTGTACTGTGCTGTATATTGTTTTCTTGTGAGATTAAAGCGCAGTGTGAGTTTTCGTGGGTGACTTGACAGATACAGACATAGATTTGAACACTTCATTTCTTTACTGGTCTCCAGTATATTACCTATTCAGACACAGACTACAACCTGTTCACTGGCTGAACAGGTTGCCTGGTAACAAAATAACAGAAACACCTAACGTATAGGTGTAGGAATTGTGAAACCATGACCAAAACCACAAAACATCCATATCATCATGTTGTAACACAGGAAGATCCCACCACCATTGTAACACATATGAATCATGAAATCCACAAGATATCTAAAGACAGGACAAGCTATATACGTTTTACACTTTAGACAGGTTTTATTAGACGCCCATGGGCACACTCAGGTCAGCAGTGAGGGAACATCTTGGTTATCTTGGTTAACATTTTGGTTATCCCCCTGGTCCCCAAAATGAGGTCCATTTCCTACTGTTACATTTTCTCTCCACTTCAAAACTGTACATTTCTCCAACATGCATCTGTTTGAGCTTCAGTGAGCTCACCTGTTCTCAGCCTTAGCACCAACATCCCCTGATCTGGAGCTAAGCAGATTGTGTATTTGCTGTCAGTGAGCCTCCCTGTTGAAACCTATCACAGTGACTTTCTAAAAAATTCTTCACACTGGTGTACCATGGCATCTTTTTCATGAATTGTCTGTTTCCAGTTAATTTGATGTCTTTTTTTTTGATTCATCTACTTTTTATAATTTCTTTTTCTTTTTTCTTTATTATTACAGTCACTACTAGGACATAAAACTGTGGTATCAATAGTATCTGTTGAGAGGTTTTGATTAAATGTAACGGTCTTTTCGAGGCTGTAGTTTACAGTGTTGCTAAACCATAGTCGATGTTAAATCAAAAGCATAATGATGACTAAGACTTCTAGCACATCAGATATAAACGCTGCACATTCTTCTCAAATACTTTCGACCACAAAAGGGAAAGATACAATAAATGACTCATATTAAGCTGAGCACCAATTATGAGAATGTGCCTGCTCTTACAGATGGCTAGCAATCACCATTTTCATAAGTGACGCTTCAAGGTCACATGATGCACCTTTCAGACGAGCAGACAGGGCAGAAATCTGCCGCCTAAATTGCTGGTGCATTAGTCACAAACACTGTGAAATTATGTGGAGAGGAAAAGGGTCTCGGACATGATGACGACCACACAAAGGCAAACGCTGCTGGCAGGGAGAGGTAGCTACCTTCAACAACACCAACACAAGGTTGCTGCTACTGGTGACACTGTACCTATGTTCTCACAGCCACGGGGCTAAAGGTCAAGCTCAGGCTTTGAGATTTTGAAGGAAAACTTTGAGGAAATCATCTTGTGTCTTCTCTGGCTAAAAGGTAGATGAGAACATATTTCCCTCATCGCTGTACAGTGACTATGAAGCCAGGCTCTGTCCAAAAGGTAACAAAATCCACCGACCAACACCACGAGACCTTGTTCGCTGATTAAGACACTGTATTTTTTTCTCTTTGATTTGTACAACAACTAAAATGTAAAAACAACATGGAGAGTTACACTTTGTTGGCCTGACCAGCCTGAAGAGACATCCTTGTTTTCTCAATCTGAACCAAAATGAAAACATTTCACCATTATGATCAATTATGCCATGTACTTTAATAAACCCAACTCATTTAATACTACTACTACTACTAATAATATTCATAATAATAGCTTATTGTGATACAAAAAGAGAAAGTATAAATCCTTTTCTCCCCTCTTCTCCTCCTGGATGGGAAAAGAAGTCGCTGCTTGGCAACTGGATTAAAAATGTTTTATTTGAAGTAGTGGAGAGAATATTTTTTACATCCTGATAGTTAGAGGGGGAAGAGCATGGGTACAGTCATTTCACTATGTGACTCAAATGTTACACTACGGTTAGAGGGGGTTGTTCGCAGATTTCTACTTCAGACAGAGCCAGTCTTGCTCTTCCCACTGTATCCAGCCTTTATGCTAAGGAAAGCTTGGCTAACTGCCACTCCTCTCATCATTAAGAAAGCAAATAAACATATAATTCAAAATGTCAAACGATTAATGTTAAGGTACTGTTGGACTTATGCAGATTCCAGTCCAACAATATTATATTTTCTATTGTTCTAATAAAAAGTCTGTAGCGTTATTTAGTCTTTTCTATGTTTATTACTGCTGTGACACACACCTTTTTGAAGCATCGCTTCATTCAGATGAGCAGGTGAAGAAAAAAATGCCTCAAGGACGTTATACATGCTTATACAAGCAAAAACGAACACATTATCCAAATGGCAGGACAAATGGGAGACAAAGGGCTGACCTAAACAAACAAAGTGGTGGGTTGATGTACTTACAGCTGCATTATGAGGTAAAGGTGGTTCGAGCTCTCGTAGATGTCCTCAAGAGCCACGATATTCTCATGTTTTATCCTGGAGAGGGAGAACAGAAATTTCACTTTAGTTGCTCTCAGCCTCCCTTCATCTCAGCACAGGCCACCGATGAGGTGCAATTAGCCCTCTCCTTTGTTAAAACCATGCCCTGCCACATGGAAACAGACCTGTTGTTTTGCTTTTGCTTTCTGTTACATTGCCTGTATTTACACAGCGTGTGTGTTTGTGCACCTGTGTCTTCTCCATGTTTGTCAAAAAATGAACCTGGCAAAGCATATGATTTGCACAAGGGAGGAAACCTTTTGTGTGTGATGGAGAGCAAGGGGGGATTCTTAGAGGATGCTAATCAATGAGTCATGAAGCAACAACCCCCATCACCAGGAGCACCTGAAGAAGATAATATAGGCTGGATCAAGATGCTGGGAGGCTGTGTCCAGGCAACCAACCAACAAGGTTTTAGTACAATAAAAAAAACAGCCTCTGCAAGGAGATATGCAGATGACAGAGCATGTTCAGAAGGGCAGGTGGCTGAAAAAGAAAAGGTGGGGGTGGAAGAGGAGGCGGCGGCAGAGAGAGTCTCAAAGGACGAAACAATCTTCACAACTTCCTCTCTAAGTCCAGAGCAAAAACCAAGGTTGAGGCAGTTTGAGGGCTGTTAGACCAACACACACAAGAGGGGGGGGAAGAAAAGACAGTATCAGAGCTCAAAACTGAGCAAGAGAAAAAGAGAGAAAGAGAGAGGCAGGGAGAGAGAAGAAGGAAGTCAAAGGATAGCAACTGTAGCCAGGCAACTACACCCAACAACTGGCGTGCTCGCTTCAAGAGTGACTGATGATGACTGAGCTTCTCGGGGGAATTACCCATTACACCCTGGAGGAGGATGGAGTGTCACCTGGTGTCAACGCCACCCTATCCTGCCCTGTGTAGGTGTGCGTGTGAGTGTGAACACTGTGAAAACCCGAAAGGGTGGGTAGATGAGGTTCGACAAAGAGGTCACTTAAGCCTGACAATGACTGTTAAATAAAGTGAGTGGCACCAACTCTGAGTCATTACCCAGAGCTGAGACACAAAGACACACACAAACATACACACAGCCTCTCCCTCCCCAGAGGATGCTGCAACGTGGTGACCCTTTCTTAAGTGCTGTTCTTCTTCTGCAAACTCCCCCGTGGCTCAGTCAGGCGGTACCTACTTCCTGAGGACGGCGATTTCATTTTCGATGCTCGTCTCCTTCCCCTTCAGCGCTTTCTTCGGGATGCACTTGATCGCCACCATCTTTCCCGTGGCCTTCTCACGAGCCATCACCACCTCGGAAAATGCCCCACTGCAAGGGAGAGAGAGGGACATGTTAGTCCAGCTTTATATGCGCTCAGGCAATATTGACACAGAAAAGCTATCGTCAGTGAGCAGACAGAGGGCACTCAGAGGCAGACAGGCCAGAGTACACAAACAGCATATTGTGAATATTTACTGAGAACTGGCAAAGTCCCCTTCTGTGGCCAGCAGCCTTCTGCGTTGGCTTACGCTCGGTGCTCGTGTGCAGCCAAAAGCATGGCAAACACTTTTAAAAGACCCATTTAGGACGGCTGATAGCGCGTCTTCCTCGGCCATCTGTCTCCATACATGAGAGCCTTTAAAAACAAATACTGAATTAAGGGAATATTTGCTCAAGCAATCTGTATCTGTTGCTATGATACAACACTCGGTCCACCTTAATAAATCTCTCTGAGCACGCGGCATGATTGCTTTTTTCCCCCCCCTCCCTGCTTCTTTTCATTACACACCTCCACAGGCACCTTTATACTTCCATGAGAACGGTTTGATGGGAAGATCTTAAAAAACGACGGATGATTTGAAACTGCCTGGGTCATGGTCACTGGACCAGTGATGATGTGATCTAAAGCACTCAAATAAAGCTCGATCAACTGATGAAGGCTTCCCAAACATGTCTGGGTAGAGAAAAATGATGATCTGAGCAAGAGTGTTGTGATTTTTTTTTTTTTTTTGGATGATATAGCATCATTTCATCAACTCTATTCTTTACAAAGCATTTTGAGTTTTCACTTTTTTTTTCTCCCCATCTGTTGTCATTTAATATCAAACTGAGCTGCTGATATAATAATATATATCTATAATACAATTTTCATTATCATCCGTTTCATCCTCCTGCCGTGTGAGCGGCCTGGTGGATTGTCATCAGGTGTACAAAAAGTGATGTGCAGAAACACACCTGATGCGATTCACCACCTCACAAACAGCGAGAGGGCCGGCATCAAAAGGTCCGTTATATTCTCAAAGTGTGATCAGTTCCACCCGACAGGCTCTAAACTCAGCACTGCTGCCTGCACTAAGTCCCACCGTGGCCATCAAATCCACGCTAATCCCTCACTTCATCACGGCACAGGAAGAGGGGGGGAGGGTCAGCCAGAGCTACGACACACAAAAACAGGCTATGCACCAGCACACTACCTGGTGGCAAAGCCTGGCCCTGGGACTGATGAGGTGGAAGACACACGGCAAACAAACAGAAGTGAGAGGGCTCGGAGCATACGCCCTGACTCACCCTTCTGACTTTGACCTCATTCTGGCACGTGGGACAATGTAAAATGTAAATTCAAGGGCTTGTGTAAGAGAGTTGGTGCAGTACTTGCTGGCTCGTTACAGCACACACACACGCACACACACGCACACCCCCTCCTAGCGCAGCTGTTGCCGTGAGGACAATGAGCATCATTTTTCTATTCAGCGCATGCGACCAACTATTACAGCTGTGTGGACATTAAGGGCAAAATTCCTCCACCAGCACAATGAGCCTGTCAAACAGCCCTCTTGCATGTTTTTTCAGAGCATGCTTTGTGCTCTCTGCTGCAGGAGACACACACTGATGAAAACCACAGGAAACCTGTGAACTGACAGAGAGGTTGGTTAGAGCGTATAGCACCATTTCTTACCCCCACCCCCCACCCTCCCTCCTGCTCACCACATTGACAAGCAGCAACATCACTTCCTGTGAATGACAACATGACAGAATCCAAGCCTGTGACTTCCCTTGCTCTGTCAGTGCATGAGCCATGACAAACTGTGCTGCAAGCTCTCAAAGCATTCAGTCTATTAATTCACAATTCACAGAAAAGAAAGGGTGCAATGTCTGTTGGAGACATGCATATGGTGACGCTGCCGCCCACGTGCTGCTGTAGCTGCACACACATACACACTCTACAGCTGAAATGAACTTTGATATTTATTTCAGTCATTTTTGAAGCACAGATGTTGAACATTTGGTGGTTCGAGCTTTTTAAGCTTTTTAAAAGTGAGGAATCACTATACTAGAGTAAATGGAAGGTGTTTTAATGTCTGATAGCTTCTCAGCCAATGAAGAAATCTGAATATGTCATAATATTTCCTTGAATTGTTCATTAATCAGAAATGTAATTTGTAGTGTGGTGTATTTCTTAGCCGATGCTGATGAGATCTCATATCGGCACCAGAGGCTCTCGAAGATTCGGCTTGTTGACACTACATCTTTTTGTGAATAAAGTTCTTTTACTTTGTACAAAGAAGACGTGTCAGAGTGGTCATCTCTCATCAGCATCGGCTAAGAAATACACCACAGTAGATCACCAGAAATTAAAAGTTATCTTTGGTGGCATAACTGATTGACCTATGTGACATCCAGCATATCAAATTCATCCCTCGAATAATCCCTGATGTGACCTGGGGCAGTGTTAAGTAATGAGAGAAAGCTCCATCTGATCCGGACCCTTCACTGACGCATCGACATCTCAATCTATTAACACCAACTAAACCCTGACGGCCCGACTGCAAAATGTTTCCTCACTTGGTTGAATAATGGTAGTTGATAAATCTGAAGTTTTTCCCTGATCAGCAGAGGTCCGTGGGTGTGTGTCAGCTGCAGCCACACAACACCACTGCACTGTGCAGGATGGCCACTTCACTGATATGAAATATGAATGTGGGCTGCTCCCTGTGTGAAATGACCGAGGCTGCAGATGCAAAGTGAAGACTTGTTTCAAAATTTACATTCAGGAAAGTTGTTCTGGCTTTTTTTTTTTTTTTTTTTTCCACCCTTACCTCAGCCGCTCATCAGTGGCGATTATAAATATGCAGGGCACTCTTGATGGAGGAGAGCAGGAGAGGGGGTGGAAGGTGTCTACGACTGAGGCTGGCTTATTGACATTCACAGGCGGTGCATGTTTTGTGGTGCTGCTGAGTAATCACACCGAATCATCTTGTGTAAGATGCATTACAGCGGCTCGTTATGCAATATATGGGATGGAGAACTCAGAACTTGATAATCCAGGTAGAAAGTCTGTGTCCAAAGTCACCCCCCCCCCTCTCCCAACGGTGCAACAACAACTTGAGCCAGAAATCCGACGGATGAAACGATGCTTTGAAGGGATGCGAGTAAATCTAATACAGTTCATCAAAGTTAACTGAGGCCAACTGGGACTTACATTCACTCATTTGACCAATTACTTTTAAACGTCCTGTGAACGCTTTAACACATTTGAGCTAAGTTTGATCACATTTGGTAATAAAAGTTGTATTGGCTGCAGATCATTTTGCAGTTACACAAAACGCTTATTTTTAACAGCCTTCACACCACCATCTGCTCTGCTGTGATACGCTACTCTGTCTACTCAGAGTTTTGTAAACCATAGTGTCAGCCAGACAAACTATATGAACGTTTTTTTCTAACTAAACTTATTCTCATCATGACCTGGATTACACTAAAACTATAACCTGGTTGGTTGAGGCCAGTACCAGTATTTGTAGAGGGATGCTTCTTTGTCTCTGGTGGGAACACGTAATCATGTAACTGTTTGTCAATGACCTCGATATTTTACCATTTCTATTCTGAATTTCTTCTTTATTAATAGCTGACAGGCAGCATTGGCCAATATTGCTGCAATAAGCCAACATGTGCCAATTCATCAGTGAAGATCCAAACTCCATTACAAATAAAGGTCCTCTATCTAAAAATGTGAAGTAAAAAATATCATAATGATGCAGATAGAATGTATTCTGCCTGTGTATATTATTATCCTGCTAATTACATTACATCAATATATTGTTACTGGCACATTAAAAATAAAGCAGTATTTTAAAGTTGTAGCTGGTCAAACTAATTAAACAATGAAATCGTCCTATTTCATAAGATGATGCCAGTTAAACAGGTAAATCTTAATCTGTTAAGTATTGAGCTAAAACTATTCATCCAGTTTATCGACTGGTAACTGTAACTGATAATCGATTAACCTTTTAAGCAGTTTGTTGGTCCACCACTTGATTGAAATGAAACTTCACACAGACTTTCATATCAACAGCCCTGCTCCTCCACTGACTTCTCCTTCAGTGACATTTATGGTTCAGTTTCTTTTTCATTCATGACTAACTTGCAAAACTAATGATATCCCAATCAACCTCAGTTGCACAGACTCTTAGGACTGTTAAGGGAAAATTGGCCAACATTTGGTTGATACTTCTTGGACAGAGTTGGACAAAATTAACAATTCAAAGAGAACATCTTGTTCCTCAGAGAGACCGAGGTGGCCATTTTCTTTTATCTTTTACTGACATTTTACAGACCAAACCATTAAACTAAAAAATAATTGTTCAACTGACAACCAAAATAACTGTTAGTTGCAGCTGAATGAATATATCAAATAAATGTAGTGGAGTAAAACCTATGATGCCTCTGGCATTTAGCAAAATGAGAGCACCATGAACTGAAAGTACTGTACTTGTTTCCACATCTCTACATCTCTCTCTCTTTCTCTCTCCAACAGTTTGGTTCCAGTTCCCAGCTTTGTTCTCCAGGACCCAGATAAGCCTGCTGGTCATCTGTCCTTCCACATGGTAAACAGCACTGATCTTTGGCTGCAGAGTTAAATGAACTCCAATAATATGACTAGAATGAAATTCAGCCGCTCTCACAGCCCCAATGACCGACTCTGGAAACCATTAAACACCAACACTCACTCACACACACACGCACACTCACACACGCGCACACACGACTGGAGGCTAGTTTCCAGAAATGTGCATGTTGTGTTTCCCAGATTGTTGATCAAACAGGGAATGACAGTGAGTTCACAGGCTGATAAGAGCTAATGTCACCCATAAACAACTAAAAAGAAATAATGATCCAACACTTGAGGGAAATGTTGGCAGTAACCCGTGTGAAGCCACAAACCAGCCTGTCAGACAGAGGCTGGATTATTTTAATAGGGTGATAACTGCCTCCTGTGCTCTGATACTGGGTAGTCTGGTATACTTCAACGCTCTATTGCTTTACACGCTGGCTCTGTTGGCATTCACTGAAGCAAGAGCAGCATGAATACAAATGGAAATTCAGGAAATTACTCCGCACAGAACAAACTACGCATTATGTTTGGTGAATTTCACTCTCCATCGTTGTGGTCCATGACAAAGTATGTCCTCCCACATTGAACTGAGCTGGAGGACAGTGGTGCTGCTGTTGCTGCTGCTGGTGGGCAGTGGTAGGTAGTGTCTTCTTCAGAGAGAGCAACCAAGGACTTCCAACATCCCAGTTGCCTAGCTGCCATTTCACTGCTTTCAGGCTGCTTTCAAGGACCCCACTAGTCCCTACATGAGCTGTGTTTCAGAGAATGATCAGTGCATGTAGGCTACAGCAAACACTTAGATGAGAAACGAGGCTTTGTCCGGGTTAGGGTAATATTGGCCTCTTTGCTCATTAATATCAAACTGAGAAAAGGTTAGTTTCTTCTTAGTTTGCATGGGATGATGATAAAGACTGTGGCTTTATGGGGTAAAACAGTGAGATGAGTGAGTCAGCTGCTGCTCGGCCCTGTTTGGCCCTGCAGTGGGAGCTGACAGAGGACGACTTTGGCACTTTAATCTCACAGAGTGGGATTCTGAAACTACACGACAAAGCACTTAGAAAGGATCAAATTGGAAAGCATCATTTTTGGACTGCTTTTAAGCCACTATATTTAAAAAGGACAAAGTTATTTACCAGAACCCTGCAGGATTTTTTAGGGCGGATAGTGAAATTACAGAGTTTAGAAAGCTTTTTACAATTTAATCAACTTGACTCTATAGTTACCTCATCATGAGCTCAGAGCGTTTTATCATCTGTCAGCTCGTTGTTTTGGTTTTCCATCCCACAATCCTTCTGTTTCAGGTCACTCTCAAGTCTTTTTCTAAATGACCTCAAACCTTTTCTGTCTTTATCCATCTCTTCAGCTACCTGCTCTTTACCTGCAGATATGAACTGACGACAATATATGATATTTTAATCAGTTTCCACTATATTACTGACCTTTTCAAGCAGGTATAGTTTTGGTCCTCATTAAATAATCCATCATCACCATCGTCTGTTTCTGGTTCAGTTTTGTGTCCTGACAGCTTTTAAAGCCTCACCAAATGGAACCTTACAACTCAATATAAAGATTTTAAATCTGCGAAAACCTGGTGTGTGGATGGTGGTACTCAGTATTGGCAGCTGGTTGAGTGCATCCTTGATCATGAGTCGGACTCTGGTGTGTTGTTGGAAACAGTATGTATAGGACAATCACCTCGATATCGCAACTGTGATTGACAGCCCTGTTTTATGTCCACATTTACAGACCTTTGCCCACTGGGATCTCTGAAGTCACTTGTGGTCAGGTTAGTTAATTTGCTTCCGCAGCTTACAGGTCTGAAATTAGCCATAAGACAAGTAGTGGTGTGGGAAGGAGGATGGGCTTCAGTGGCGATGATCCCATTAGCTCACAACATCTAAAGCAAGAAAGCACAGGGAAGACGTGTGGCTAAAGCATTACTGAAACCTCTGCAGGCTCTCTGCCACAAACTCCTGCTAATATCTGAGCGGTCATCACGGTCATGCCAGCAGAGCGGCCGTAGGCTGCTGCTGATACATACCAAATCCTTTTGTAAAATGTTCATATATTTAATCAGTTCATGCAAACTTTTCAGAACGCCACGTATCAAAATGTCAATCAAACTGAGCAACAACAGTGACCTGAAAAACAGAGATTTGTGGTTGTTCAGAGGGCAGTGGTGTCAAAATATAAAATATTAAAATCAAAGTGTGCACTTGCAGATGAGCTTAAGGTTAAATAAAATGGAAAACATTAACATTAATAAATGTAAGCCTATACTGGATATGCAGCAGAATGGACCGAGCTACTCTTATCCTGTCAAATGGAGATGAAGTAACTTTGAACTGCGGTGGATAGTTCACATCAAATGCATCATATCTCATCAAAGAAGTTTACCAGGTCAAAGCATTGAATAAAAGCATGTGTCTGATAAATGCACTGATGTCAGATCTGTAGCATTTACCTCTGCAGTGTAATGGAGCAGAGATATCAATGAATATAAAGTGGAAATACCTTTAGAACTGTAAATGTACCGAGTGAGTTTCCACTGCAGAGCGATGAGACACTGCAGAGGGATGATCCCTATTGGACACTGATGGAGAAACCTGACGAGGACTGTACAGTTAAAAGTTAGAGCAGGAGCAGGATGAGGAGGAGGAGGAGGATAATCTGTGTCTCTTCCTCTGACCAACAGTCCTTCTCATCCATTTTTAATCCAGGTAAAGCTGCAGGGCTGCTGGGCTTTTCTGCTCTAGGTGGCCTGTTGTGAACCCCGCTCTGCAGCAGCAAGGCACTCCCCGATTAAGATGCACAGGAACTGGTAAATGGGGCTTACTGAAAGTCAATCAGGACGAGTACATGCAGTACAATATGTAACATAAGGGCCTGTGGGACTGTGACACACTGGCCCCGGAGATGTGCGTTGGGTTGTGGGCGAGGGATCTGTCTTCCTCCAACCTGGCCGTTGTGTGGACAGTAAATCACGATGATTCACTGTTTTTCAGAGCCTCTTCACACATAAATGAAAGCTTTGGGGAAATCAAAACTGCCTCCAGGTAGGAACGTCTGAGTGTTTAGTACCACGGCTGAGGTGCACTTTGTGAATCACCCATCTGTTTGAGAATTTTGTGATGACGCTGCTCAGGAGGAACAGGTCTGCGGTCACGCAGAGTTTCGCGCAGTGAAAAGATGGAGAGGAAAAAAAAAAGTTGCTGATTTTTCTACATTTGCACATGATGAGGTTACTTATCTTAGAGCAGCAAACCACAATGAGCCTGTCTTATAGTTTATGAATGACCTCCTTCCCAGTTTAGCTACAATCGCAGGGACTGGAGGCCATTTGTTCCGCTCAGCCTGACATCAGTTTCCGAAGCCCAAATTAAAAAAAAAACAAACAAAACAAAACAAAATCCCTCAAGGGAGACATGGGCCTTCCCAGAATCCCCAGCACAAACATCACCACATTAAATTACTCTCAGTCAAAGGAGGAGGGGACGTGACTTGAGGGGCCAAAGAGCAGCCGAGAAATGAGAAATACACTCATTAAATGTGTGAAACCACCTCAGTCTATCACAATACTGACAAGGGGGCTGACTCCAGATCAGTGCTCCTCAGCAGGCCGGGGTCTTCTATGGGGTCTTCTATTTTTCTGCACCACAATTCATTCAAAGAAGAAGAGACGAGACATGAAGTGAAGCAGCGCTAACAGTAGACCAAAATAAACTCTGGAATTTGCCTCCTCTGTGGTTCAAGGGCAAGAGAGCAACTTCAACCCCAGTGATCCCTGAACTACAAGAACAAGGCCAACCAAACTGAACCACAGAACAGCTCTGGATACTGTCGAAGAAAAAGTGCGTGTAGTCACAAGATGAATCCCTAAACCCTCAGACACAACTGTAATCTGCCCCCTTGTTTGAGATGAAGCACAAGTAGCAACAAAGTCATCCCAGATGGTCCTTTCATTTTGGGAACATGATTTCATCATCTGTGTATGCAAATGGGCCCCTGTTGTCTCTGTCACACTTGTTCTGCTGTACAAAACGACCCCAAACAAATGGCTGCCTGTACAAAGCTGAGTGTGCAGCTTCAGCCCCGATCTGATCTGATCTGATGTGATCTGATGAGTGAGGAGAGCAGACACAGGCTGCACTAGTTTTTCTGTGAAATGTGTGACACATCATTATCATCATCATCATCATCACCCCAATTAACTGGTGATGTCCTGACTGGGTTTTCAACAGGCACTAAGTTTACCAGGGCCTGTGTGTGTATGTGTGTGTATGTGTGTGTGTGTGTGTCACCGTCGACAGAATCTCAGTTACTTCAACAAATATTCAACAGCTGTCAGTCTGCCGCTGGTTTCCGTTCAACTGCACAATGTGTCATTGTTGTCTGCCGCTAATTTACACAAGTGCACACAAAGTTTGAAGCAGCTGCGTTATCTCGTTACTCACGTCCCAAGGACTTCCTTGAAGTCAAATATTTTCTTGATGTCATCGACGTGCTTTTTCCAAGATCCATCGCTGGACTCGCCGTTTTCTTTCGCCATTTCGCAGCGGGGTGGGGGCAGGAGAGGAAGAGACGCTGCTGGAGGATCACCACAGACGTCTCATCTAGCCCCCCCGAGGAAAAAAAAAAGAAAAAGACAAAAGGAAGAGAGGACAAGAAGAGAAAAGTAGTGCGCTCCTGTGTTTGGCCAAAGGCTTCCTGGCTGTGTCAGCGCGGACCGTCTCGCTTCCTCAGCCCGTGCACGCAGCCAGGCGAGCTCAAGGAGGGGAGGTATGTCCTACCCCGAGAGGTTATTTGACTAATCTGTTTGACGTAGCGGATCCCGAGCCTGAGCTTCCCCACTGTTCAGATCACTGTGACGGGGAAACACTGGTTCTCCCTCCTCCCCCTCCTCCTGATCCTCCTCCTCCTCCTCCTCCTCCTCTCACCGGGCGGGATCCAGTCAGCCGGGCGGCGATGCGGTGAGCAGAGGTCGGGCTCCTTGCAGCAGGATGACACTTGGCAGTCGCATCAG